>CM031943.1:6920093-6931891 GCA_018749465.1 Paracanthobrama guichenoti
TGTGTGTGTGTGTGTTACCTGAGGGCAGCAGCATGATAAGTGTCCACATAGTCTGAGATGAAAAGCTCTCTGCTCTTAACCACGGGATCAGTAATAACCAGCTCACGACCAGAGTCTGGAGAAAGAGACAGAAAGCAGACACGGAGCGTGAGAGGCATCCAGACCATCGCTAATAAAAACATGCACACATAATAAAACGCAGGCGAGACACAAAAGAAACCAAACAGATGCACAGACACTTTGCGCAGCTATGAATTATGACAGTTATAGACTTATAGACAGCAGCTCTTGGAAATAAACAAACCTGAATAGAATTAAGCAATGCTTTTCAATCAACAACAAAAAAATGGAAATGGAAAAGCTGCATTAGATGCTAAACCGTATATTTATGGATTTTCAGGCAAATATTTCCAATGACAAATGTCACAAGGATCCATACAGACAGTTTTGAATGAACATTTGTCTTCAGATTCCATTACCACAAATAAAAATGGCCACCATGTCAGACTAGTCAGTGGTGCAGCAGGTGGCGGCTGCTGCTCTCCAGCAGGCTGGCAGAAATGCAGGCCTTCTTAATGCTTTATTAGAGTGCAGTGTGAATCAAAGTGCCAAAGCCCTAGCCCAGCAGACCCCCTCTGCCTGTTATTACTGCCTGATGTGTGTATCAAGCTCAGATTTGCTGCTGATAGTCAGGAGAATGAGAGCTCCGAGGGCACATTAGACTGAAAGTTATTTGCACTTCATGGCACCACTGTCGCTCTTGAGGGAGCGTTACCAGGGAAACAAGGGCAGGAGGGTGGTATTTTTTCCTGAATCCTCATTTATTTGAGATGCAGTTCTCTATGAAACTTCACAAACCAATAACCAGGGGTGGTTACATAAATGAGAATGACTCTTCAAACAAAGTTCTTTATGTGTTTTTCGGTCATCACGTACCGTTCTCATTGTTGCGGTCCTGCACCAGGTGCTGGTAGACGGAGTCAGGTACCTCAGACTGGCGGTAATACCATTTCACATTCATTAACAGATGGTCCCGTTTACTCTGAAAGAGAAAAACAAAAATTTGGTAAAATAAGCACATATTGTTTGTTTGTTTGTTAACAGCATCACAAATTTGGCTCTTGGCAAGCGTGAGTCTGTGCCACCACTGGGTTTATAGTTCTAGTCATTCCGTGCCAAAAGCCCTGGGTGGAACAAAGTCAATTAAGAAGAGATTGAAGGGATTTAATTCTTTAATAAAGTAAATGGCTCCATGACCATGTGTAGGAGGGAGGTGAAGAAACATGGATGGTGCTTATTTAGGCAACTAAAAAAATCTGAACAACAAAACGAAGCCAGCTTTGTCTAGTCAAACACCTCAGTTGCCGCTCCCCTCTTTTCCACAGCTGCACTTTGAACTCTGCCACCCGCTGTCTATCCAGGGGACTGCACACAGTGCCCACTTTCTTCAGTACCGCATAATGACCAGCAAGTGGCAGCACTGAGTCATGTCCAGACCTCCCAGAGGCGCTTCCAAGAGGGGCCAGAGAGAGGGAAGAAAAGGGCAAAGCACTGTTTTTATTCCCTGACATGAAATATTTATTATCCTCTCACACGAAGCCAACTGACCATTCAAATGGTTTAAAAGGACATTAAAGAAACCACAGCTCAGCAGACGCTGGCGACAAGACCCCCGGAGCAGCGGCCAGAAATCACAGTCATCTTTAACATGACTACAGATTACCACATTCCCCACAAAAGGTGTGTGCCACCGCACCAGCCTAGTGGAGAGAGGGAAAAAAAAAAAAAAACATCCAGGGTGGATCAGAGAGCCAAGGGTCTTTTTTTTATTGAAAGCCTGATTCACCATGCAGCTCTGGCTTCCTGGGGGGGGGGGTAGGGTTGATGGGGGCTGAGCTCATTGTTGAGATATTTCAAGACTCCTACCTTTACTGAGGTCACTGGAAAATACCAGGAGAGCACAAATGAAGTAGAATATCTGCTAAAGAACTGAGAAAAGACAGAAATGTTCAAACAGAATGCCATCTTTTCAAATTGCCCACTAAGCAAGGTCAAAGTGAAAGAATCCTTGGCGTTAAAGACCATGAGTAAGAGTAATCTAGGCAAAATAAACAGTGTGCAGCTGTGGTATTGTTGAGATGGTTAAAACCCAATTTAAATGAGATTAAAGGCGTTCTTTGTAACTGGGCCACTTGCATGTGTCATCAGAGGTGTTGTCAGTGCTTATTACACCGCAGATGGGGAGACAACCTGTGCTCCTCCAGGGTATTTCAGAGCTTTCAGTGCCTTGGTTCAGCTAAGGACGGAAAATGATGAGTGGTTTTTTTTTTTTGAGCACTCCTGCCTTTACAGCATTAACATTAACCCTATAAGACACTGAGTTTAAGCATGAATAAACACCCCAAGGCCTCGAGAACAAACGCATACAGTTTGATAAGATATTTGTGCTGTCCAAACAGATCTATGTGGCCGAATTGTGCAACCTTTCCTTTCGCTCTAGAGATGGAAATGACTGTTTCATTATCAGCCCCTAATTATGTTTGCATGTTACACTGAACAGATCACTGTGCAGAATCAAATTATCAAGATAAGCACTCTGAGGCGGAGAGAGGCAGCCGAACTGAGGCAGTGGCGAGGAGCCCATTACAATTACAATGCTGAATTGATTAGTGACATTCCACGTAGCATTCCCTCCCTTTCCCGAGTCGCTCCTCATCCGGCTGATCCCAGCACAGCTTAAAGCCACCTCTCCAAACACATGACTGAATTAAGACTGCTCGAGGGGCCTGCCAGCTCACTTATAAACTGGGTCTCAGTCAGTGATGGAGACACTAAAGGGAGAGATTTCCCCTCCGTCAGAGGAGTGAGGCATACCACAGGAGAACGGAGGGGGTAGTGGTGGTCTGGCCGCTCTCTCCTTCACTCTATAATGGCAGTGCTGCTTCCTTTGTCTGATCGTTCCGCTCCAAACCTGGGAGTCACAAGATAATCCAAACAGAAATGACCTCTCCACCCAACCTGAATCGGTAACATTCATTCTCATAGGGCTTTTCGAATATAATCCCTCCCCCCCAAACTTCATAAAACATTTTTTATTTAAAATGATATATATAGAATTATATATACATATACAAAATAAGGTTTTATCGGTTAACATTACATATAACTATCCATGTAAATGGAGCAAAAAAAAAATCTTAAGGGGCACAAACTCAGATACAATCCAAACACGCCTATTGTAATGCCTGACACTACATTCATGATATAAGCACAACCCAAAGAGGGCAGAAGAGAGAAGTGAGAAATGTTAGAAGCATGGGGGAGGTAGGGCGAGACGAACAGCGTGGGCAGCACTAATTACAGCACAGCCAGTGTAAGAGTCCAGTGAGAGTGTTATAAGAGGCTGAAGCTGGACTTTATGAGGTCTGGCCAGAGGGGGAACAGAGCAGGGTGGAGTCTACCAGGGGTGTTAAGCAGACTCCACCGGCACGCCAACAGCTGGGTTTTCCACAGGGAGCTACTGGGCTAATAATAACCTGATGTGTGGCACACATCACAGAGAAAAGATGTGTGAGGACTATTCATTAGTGAAGTGAGAATTAAAGAGCTGCACACAGAAGCGGGCTCTTGAGCCATGCTTGGACGGAGAACCGAGGTGGTAATGAGAGGAAAATTACACAAACTGAATGCTTGTGCACACGCTGTTTGAATTAGTCACGGTTTATTACATGCTATTGCTGAAGGTACCAACACGGATACAACCGCCATGGCATAACCTCCCACCCATGTGACCTGACGCTGCGTGTTGGCGGCTGACATTTTGTCTGTTTAGCGTAATCATTAAACATGGCGGCAGCTGCAGCAGCAATGGCAGGTCTTATCTGTTAACATAGGCAGCTTGAAGCGGTCACATGGCTGCCACATTAAGAGGAGAATACAACCACAGCCCAGGCCCTCGCACTCTCTTCTCACATTGCTAACCCGCAGCTAAGGAAAGCCAGACCCTGAAGCTCTCCACCTAGAGCATATTAACAGGAAATGTGTGTTTATTTTCAATTTCAATGTTGTGCTTTTCAGTCATCCGGCACCAGAACTCTTTCTTAACCAAACCGGGCTCAGACTGCAGAGGAACTGAAGAAAAGCAGGGGTTTGGTGGAAGGTGGAGGTGGTGGAAAATGGTTTCTTGAAGGTATGCAAAGAATCCAAATGGCTTGAGTGCAGACATTCAGGCTTGTTCTGTCTGGCATGCGTACATGTTGGTGGCATCGAGGGGGACAGATCTATGATCTACAAAATGTAATATGATTAGTGAGGAGCTGGCAGACAGGAAGGGCTCACTCTCACACATGATGGATGTGCACACAGAGACAGTTTCCGCCCATAAGCTCGCTCTCTCTTTAACTGCCTCGCAGACATAGACCAGACGCGGCTCTCTTCATATACACACACACAAGCACTTCCATCTGGACCTCAGCACACAGCTGTATGTGCCTGAGTGACAAAGAGAGGAAAAACACGTCGTTGTAGGCCCCCAAACAGTCCTGTGAACAAAAACGTCCCATGTGAATAAAGACATGTAGCATGCTCTTCCCTTTATAATAAATAAAGAAAAAGTAATGTCTCTCACGTATACTACTTTCGGCTTGAGCTGTTGAAGGAGAGCAATTGTGCTGCCCTGCCACTGTCAGACTGAAACTAATAATGGTAAACAAGTGCTGATGACATGTTTCTCCCCTGCAAAAGCCTGTGTACAGATTACTCCTCCGCCTGTCTACAAGCACAAATGGAGGGAGGGAGAGAGTCACAGCTGTGATGCCGGCACAGTCAGGACCTTTATGCTGCTAAACACTGGGCCCCTCTCTCTCTCCCTCTGCTGTTTAGATATTAAATCTCCACTCGCTTTGAACAAAGTCTGCCCATCTGTCAGCCACTCTCTATATTGGATTTGATGAGCATTAGGCAGTTCAAAGGGGGAGATTTTTAGTGTAACAAAACCAGGATAAAACTGTACCCCCCAACCTTGTGACACAAATCCACTCATGTGAGCTCTGCTCCAAAACCTAGTGAAGCTGTCTAGGTAACATTAAGGCATGTTACCAACACAAAAGGCAGACATCACCATTATGCAACCTTACTAAGATGTCATTTTAGCCAAATTATAAAAGTCTGTCCCAGAACCTAGTGAGCTGCCTCATTGTCTACCACCTACATGAGAGCTTTCTGTAGCAGTATTTTGCTCACCAAGGCTGAATTTATTTGATCAAATACAGTCATTATTCTGAAGCATTAAAATTTAAAAATGTTTTAATATATTTTGGCAAAGCTGAATTTTCAGCATCATTACTCCAGTGCCATATGATCCTTCAGAAATCATTCTAATATGCTGATTTGGTGCTCAAGACATTTCTTATTATCAATGTTGAAAACAGCTGAATATTTTTGTGGAAACATGGTCAAATTTTTTCCAGGATTCTTTGAATAGAAATTTCAAAAACAGAAATGATTTGAAATAGAATGCTGCCTACTGAGGCTGCTCACTCATTTGGCGGTGACTAGAGTCGTGCTGAGTGTACAAATAACGCTAATTAAGATCTCCCTGCGACTGCTGCATCCATTACACCAGTCTGAAAAACACAGCAACACTTAAAACACTCCACTCTCTCCACTTCACATAATCTCACTCTCTCCCATTTCCTCGCCCTGATTCTTGATCTCACAGGCTATTTCCTGTAGCTGGCCGTTGGGCGATATCACGTCAGGTGTGTTTGATATGAAGAGGCAGTGGCTGTGATGTGTATCACAGCGTGTGTTGGGTTGCTACACACAGCAGGTGTGACTGGCTCATATCCCTTCCCCCCTTTCCTCTTTCAAAACAGTTTTTTCCCCTCACTCAACCCCCCACCTGGTACTCAAACACTTCAGTTACTGACTGAATGCTGGGGGCTGGACTTGAAAGGAGGGGGTGTTTCCTGAGACATGATTGACAGCAGTCTCCAGGCAAACAATGGGTGGAAAGACAACGTTAATATTTAAAAGGTTGTTATTGTATTGCAATAAAGGAGAACACTTTTTCCTTCACGAGACGACAACGATGGTACAGCTCTATTGTTCTCATAATGTTTTGCTGTGGGAGACATTAAAAGATGCAAACCAAACCAGAGACATTTTTTCCAATACTCTTAAAACAATGTACCTTAAAAGAAAAAGAAAAGAGAATGCTTTTATCTATAAGAAACAATCTGCAAAACATGTGAGCAAACTGATAAGATACCAGCATAGTTTCTAAAATAGCTAAATACAGACTACTCTTTATTTTCCTTCAGTCATGGTTGTTTTTGAGTGATCCAGACAATAGAAGGAAATGAAGAGCTCTGAATGCAGCTATCGATAACAGGCCAAATCAGAAAGTTTTGCGCGCACACACACGCACACACACACACACACACACAAGCTTTCAATGCCACTGCTCAATCGGCAGTGCCCAGACAAAATGAATCATTCCACACAATGTGCATTTGCAGTCTGAACAAAATTTGATTGTATTATTTTGTGGTATCCAGTCACATTAAACGCAATAAATAGACATAATGCCTTACTATTGTGTAGTCGCCCCCTTATTATGCAATTAAGACCAGTTTTGTAGGGTAATCATTTTGTAGCCAAATCAAAGACTACTGTTACCATTTTAAATTCATTTCCCTCTATTGCAGAGTTTTAGATTTGACTTGGGTAACATCTTATCTAAAACCATACTGTGCCAGCTCTAAATGGCTGCTGACAGCGCAGATTTATGGACTGAAGCTGTACGACTTGGGAGGAGAATGCCTGCAAGCTCAGGGGATGCCGGATCCGTGTTCCTGACCTCAATGGTCACCATCGTAGTATAGAGTTACTCCATAATTCTACAGCTCCCTGACACAACCTTGTCACACGGCCGGTGAGATAATGTACTACAAGAGCACAAGCCAGGCGAACAGCCTCCCAGAAATGTGAAACATCTCAAAACATTTGAGCACAAAGGCAAAACACATGAGCCTGTGAGCTTATCCAGTCCTGAAATCTGTAGAGAGCGATGGCGGATCAGTCGCACAAGCAGTGGACTCGGTTTAGCCTCAAGTCCCTGCTCATGTCTCTGCACTTCCTGAACCAAAGCAGAGAGAGAGACAATGCGCTGCCTTGTTAGTGTGGCCTAATGACTGGGTCGTTTCACTCGCCGGGGAGGGGAGCAGCCATGCATTCATAGATAAACACAGACAGGATCATGGTAGGGTGAATGGCTGAACCATAGGCAATGGTTGCAGCAAGAGCTAAATGAAGAAATAACATGTTTACGAGACTGACGTATGAATGAAACAAGCTGTGGGGCCGTTATGTTAGGATACCGAACAGAGAGAGAGAAAAACACGTTGTGTATGTGTGTTTAAATGTGAACCATGCCTGGTTGGCTGGTTAATCCCAGCATTGAGGCTGCAGCATGGGCCGCTGAGCAGTGCCGGGTGTGATGGAGCGCGGTAATGGAAGGCAGGAAATGAGAAGTCTTGGTTAAGCCACGGCTAATCGATCAGTGTGTTAGGGCTGAAGCAAGCCAAGCTGATGCAGGGAAAGCGGCTTGTGGTAACAGACGCTGCGCAAACCCTTCCTCTCTTTTCTGCGCCGCTGTACTCTGACACAATGGTCTTTGTTCTGTTCTGGCTCTAATTGCGTCGCTGACTCACTTGGGTTCTGATTATTTGATTGGGCTGATTACAGCGTTTACCTTTCATTGGTCAGTGCGCATGTGGCTCGACGGTCATGGATTGAGTACAAAAGTAGGTTTTGTATACATGTGAAGCTGTTTGGGTTTAGGAGAGGGGGAGAGGGAGAGGGAGAGGGAGAGGGAGAGAGAGAGAGAGAGAGAGAGAGAGAGAGAGAGAGAGAGAGAGAGAGAGAGAGATTGATTTAACTCTGCCATCTCCCCCACTGACTCGGCTAACTGTAGTTGATGGAAATATTTATAAAAACTCTAGCTCTGTTCCAACACCTAGTCTGCTGTCTACCAAGATATAATTTTAAATTCTCACAAAAACCTGTATGACTGTCAGTGGATCACAAAAGAATTAAAGAACTGTTATTTTTCCCCATAGAATAAAGTCAATGGTGTCCAAAACAATAGAACCCATTTACTTAAGTAAGTAAGGAAGGAAGTAAGGAAGGAAGTAAGGAAGTAAGGAAGGATCACGGATACATCACTTGCCAACCACAGCACCGCCCCCACCGTTGTTTTGATTTTTACAGTAATAAAATCATTTAGTTCAGTTAGAGAACAGACACTACAATTAAAAACGGAACGTGTCTGCTCAATACAGTGAGTCGAACGAGAGCCACAGAACAAACGCAGCAGCAGTCAGATCTCATTCATCACGAGAGCGAAGAGCTGACCGTGGAAGATTAGGTTTCAAAGCTAAATGTAAAAGTGCCACAAAGTGAGTTTGTCATTGTACCGTTTTGTTGTTGTGTTTTTCATTAAGAATAATAGGCTAATGAACCCACAATTCAAGCAACCCGCCCCGAATTGGTGCCAATTCTAAACGGAAAGTAAAATGAACACGGCCACACAGGCATTCATTCACGGCCGCAGTCATTCACGGTGTCTCCCCTTTCTGCTACGTTTTCAATTCATGCCTATGGAAGCTTAATTTTCACAAGAATTCATTGAAAACACTCCTGTTTTCCTTACAGTCACATCCCTAATTCTAAAGCAGCATGAATACTTTGTTCGCAAAATTTTTTGTGCTCTCGAGAAACTTTGCATTCAAAACATTGAGAACGCAAATGCATTGACAAATATTTTTTCCTCCATCTCATATAAATAAATTGAAATAATACTGAATATAAGACAAAATGAAAATAAAATAGCATTAAAAATTTAAAACCATTTCTCTGCTTGAGGTTCCATTTCAGTTTGTATGCTGCTTTAGAAGGCAGTTTCCTATGTAGACAGCAGAAAGCAATGTATGTCACTAGATTTGTAACAGCTATCATTTTTAAAAATGAAGATAAAGAAAAGAGAAGAGAAAAAAATCCTTACAAATCCTGACTGCCTAACAATGATACTCAGCAGGACATAGTCTTTACCAAGTACACTCAAGTGGAAGAAGAAAAATCAAGCCAGGACAAGAGCACAATTCCCATCCTCACTTGTGATTCATCACACACTCCTTTTACCCAGCATCCTCCCGCACTGGGCTTCCTTTCAAACATCAACCTCTGCAAATATTTAGTCTCTAATATCTCTCGAATAAAGGAGCCAAAGCATTAAACAGGATGGCAGAGGGACGGATCCGCATACTGATCCAACTCACGCATCCGAAAAGGTGGGCAAACGCTCAACGATCTAGAAGAACTGCAGCGCAAGGTCCATAGGATGAGTCGGGGATCTTGTGTGTGTGGAGACAGACGGAAAACTAACTGGCCTGCGACATGCCAGCTGGAGCACCGCCCTCTGGCTCGACGGGCGGCGCGGTAGCCGGTGGCCGAGGGAAATTACCGCTGACGAATATTCATACAAACACGAGACAGATACAGGATATACATCTGAATGATAACGCACTTCCTTATGTAGACAGACAGGCGCACATGTAGCCTCATTCCCTATACGTTTAGATTTTAATGAGCATGTGTGCATGGCTGAAACAGCTCCCTATGGGGTGGAGGGGGAGAAATAAAGAGGAGCGCCACAGGAAGCTGCTTATCTGTGCTCCAGACTGTCAATCTGCCACAGGAGCCTTGCACTACAGGCATGAGGAGAGATCATCTGCCTTCTCCAATCCCTCTGTCCTCTTTAATTACACACGCGCACCACGTACAAACACACACAGGACCGCGCATGCGCACAACTTCACAAGACAAAGAAGAAACAATGCAGATCTCCTTGTTGAGTCTGGCACAGCGGCTTCATCAAGGAGAAGAGGAAATGAATATCTCTCACAGGGATGAGGAGAAAGGCAGCTGGAGTTGAAGGGTCACGGCTGACACTCGGCCCACGGTCACACTCCCAGCATGCATCTTTCAGCTGTATTTCAACCCTTACTCTCTTACAACAAAAGCAAACACATCTCTACTAGCAGCCACCAAGTCCGTTCTTTGTTTTAGAGTGCCTACACAGTCCTGCCAGATAAGAGCTGAGGTCAATCTAATTAGATGTAATGGGCGGCAGTGCGCTCACACACACACAAACACACACAGAGGCGGGCGTGCAACCGCGCAGACAATTTCCCATGCACTAAAATGTGAGCATATGGTCGGGGGAGGGCTGCAGAGACATCAGCCATTTGACATTTTCATCAAGTACTGTAGTACACTTGGAGTAAACTGATATCTCAATTGGCAGAGCGAGGTATCGGCCTCCACTGCCGAACTAATGTCAAATCAAGCCTCTGTACTAGATTAGGACGAAGAGGAGAAACGTCTGCGTGCGTTAACGTCTGCCAGGATGAAGGACGACGCAAAGTGGGGGTGACAGCTCAATGTGGTCTTCAGCCTATGAGAGTGTGTGTGATGGGGGTGTGGTTATTGATGGCACCCAGCTCAGCATCATTAGTGCAGCAGTCGGTAAATTTTCCCTCCAGCCTTTTGCACAAGGTCCGCCCACTCACATACTAGCCAATGAGCTTCGAGCTGGATGACTGACAGCTCTATACAGCCAGTAGCGGAGAGGAAGAGAGAGACGATGAGGTGATAAAGTGCTATAAGAGCCGTTTTGTGTATGATGAGTGAAAAGCACTGTTTGTTTGCAAGCCTGCTGAGATTTACAACCATTTGCACTGCCCCTCCCTGCATTTGTTTTTCTTTCTTGCTGTATTTTTTCCCATCCTCCCTTTCTCTCTTTGCCTGCATAGAGTGCTGCTTGCACGGAGGACATTTTCCAGCCTACTGTGATGATATTGATTGCAGAGCCTCCCCTGATTGCAGCCCTGAAGTATTGACCAGCCGGTTCTCCTACAAGCAAACAAACACACATGCAACCTACACGAAGTGTGTGTGTGTGAGTGATTACACGCTGTCAAGCCCCATGTCGAAACGCTCCACAAGGAGAGTGTAAAAGCCCAGAGCTCCTGCTCTTTTTTGCTTATTGGCTCCAGTGACAGCCAGTGGGCAATGGGTGTCTGCTGTTTTTCTTATTACCATCTTACTTTTGCAACAAATTTACCCTTTCTAATAGGACTGCATTCTGGGAAGCCATCAAGAATGTAGCATTGAGGCAGAAAATCTCATTCTCATCACTCATCTAATCCAGCTCACAGGCTCTCCACAATGAGTCTGATCTAACAGCTCTACCCTAATGCACCAGCACTGCCATTACCCATAATCCCACAATACAGCTCTCTAATTAGACCTGTATTTCTGTGTGATTTCCACGAAAAAGAGTGCACACTCAAACCCGGTCTCCTGCACACAGGTGGTTGATGTGCATTAAGAAAAAGTGCATTTAAAGCTAAAAACATACAAATACTTATTTTTTAGGATAACTATATGCATGCACAATAAAAGGCAAAACATGGGAGTGACAGGAAATAAATGGAAGTATAAAATGAAGCCACAATATCAAAATTATTTACTTTAGTAAACATTCCTGGTTTTACTGTGTTATATTATATTACAATAAAGTTCAAGAGGTTGGGGCCAGTATAATAAAATAAAAAAAAAATATGTATATTAGATTTTTTAATTCAGCAAGGATGTGACACTGAATACTGGCTGCTGAAAATTGAGCATTGTAACCACAGAAAAATATAACAGTTTTTACTGTACATTTAAAT
>CM031943.1:7116696-7331696 GCA_018749465.1 Paracanthobrama guichenoti
AATACCATAGCTGAACCTTAACAATAAAACACAGTTTCTTATCTTGACATGGTAAACACAGCAAGCCTTTATTTCTTTTAAATGTGCAGCAGTAAATGGTAAATAGTGAGGTGATTCTCAGATGGTATTACCTAAAGAAAAACAAAGAAAATAAGGTGGAAAAAACTGGTGAGCTGCACAGTGTGAGGATTTAATGTAGCTAACTCAAGTCCAGAGATTTACGATTTTAATGTTACTCCTAATGTTTCACTGATGCTGTTGCAGCACATTATTCTCCTTTTATTTCAAACCTAATGCAGAAATAATGTCTCCATCTTCGCTAGTATTTACACTGCATACATCATTTTACACCAAACTCACATCATTTATCTTGTTGTATACATTTGGTCATTATACGATCACGTTCACTTGGATAGGACTAGAAATATTCCTTTATTTGATGGGTTCTTAAAATGTCCATGGAAAATATATGGAATAAAAGAGCACAAAAACAATGGGAATATATCATTGTACACAATAAAACAATGGCTTGCACAAGATATTGTTGTTTATGTGCTATATATGGTCTTGCTTATATTGTATTTTTTCATTTCCTTTATAAAAAATATATACTTTTAACCGCTGTTTTCACCACATACAGCGTGCCTTACACTACCACATTTCAAAGGTTTGCTGTCAATAAGATTTAAAAAATATTTATATATTTTTTACTCTGCAAAGGGATGATATAATTGATCAATCATGACATATAACAAGTCAAAAAGAACAGCATATATTTGAATTTGAAACTTTTAACATGATAAATGTTTTACTATCAAAGGATATTGAAAAATCTATCACCATTTCCACAAAAATATGAAGCAGCACAGCTGTTTTCCAACATGGATAATAATAATAAATGTTTATTGCACACCAAATCAGCATATTAGAATGATTTCTGAAGGGTCATGTGACCCTGAGTAGAGCACTGGCGGATATATTGAAAAGCCGTATCATTGATATAAATGGGTTTCATATCGGTCGATATTGATAATTATTGAAATTTTTATAACCTATTTAAAAATAAGGACCAGAGAAAAATATATTACATTTAAACATTTTTATTTTAAACTTAACCTTCTTCTGATTATAGAAACCTCAGTTATGAAGGCAGAAATGGTCAACACAACCACGGAAAACACTCAAAATAATTAAAATGTAAACATCTCTTAACATTAAGGTGCAGTGCCTCCGTTATTTCTTTGTACCGTTTAGATGCTTTGTCATAAGGCACTGATGTAGAGTAATGTGCTACCTCCTCCATGTCGTTTCAAAGAACAGCACAATAATAGCAGAAAGCGGGTCGAGTATAAACACCTCTCCAAACAAACAAGGTGTCTGCGCACTTGAGTCAGCGGAGGCTCGTGCTGCGGAGCCAGAAGAAAGCATAAACAAGGCTTGAGAGGGTGTTTTCTGCCTCAGGTCTAACTGTCAACAGGCTGCGCTCCAGACTAACCCACATCACTTAGACATGTCATATAAACAAGGCTTAAGGTGGTAAGAACAAGTTTGTGTAGTATTACCTGTCTTGGTGGGGACAAACGGTCTTGCATAATTGCAGATGATATTGATCTGACTACGATAAAATCCCAAAAACTGCCATACTGGCGAGCGACTTGTTTTCCTGTTTTATCAACATTTCCTCGCTCACCGGCACTCATTTTCCACCTATCACTCCACGCCGGTTTTGTTACTGAAGAATCCAACACGAGACAATGATATGCGCGAATCCAAACATGATACTGTTACATTATTGGCTGTTGGCGTGTCACCCCTACTTGGTTTTCACAACCTCTGGTTTCTTCCGTAAAAAAAAAAAATGATTGAGCGTTTTACTCCGAGCGATTTTTATTAATATCGATTTATGTGTCTGCTCGCGATACATATCGTTATCGCTTTTATCGCCCAGCCCTATCCTGAAGACTGGAGTAAGGTTGCTGAAAATTCTGTTTTACCATTGCAGTAATAAAAATACAATATTAAAATATAAAAGCTGTTTTATAAGAGATAAGAGACTTAAAAAAAAAAAAAAACAACAACTTTTGAATGGTAGTATGCTTTGATATTTTTGTATCTAATGCAATGATATTCATGTATTTTTGAGGCCCTGTATCCCGTAAACCATAAAACATCTGCTTTCATCCAGTCGTATAACATGGAATTATTTTGCTTTGATTAAATCAACCCTGAAAATATTTGAAAACAGTGAAACGGGCTGTTTCTCAGTGCCGCTGAAAAAGCAGACGTTTCTTTACCCTACTGTTGAAACCTTCAGCTTTACACAAGCGAGGAAGTGTGGAAAAAGGTCTATAGAGGGAACAGGAATGAGCAAAGAGAAGGGCATGGATACGGAGGCAGACAGTGAACCGATGAATACCAGAGAGGGGAGAAAGTCAGAAATTGCTGCACACTGTCACACTGGAGTCGCTGACTGAGTTAAGAATAATGACTGCATCCTTGTGCAGTGACAGCTTGATATCTCAGAATACACAAACACATAAACGAGCGACAATGGAGCTTATGAATATTATGGTTCAAGCGCTGTGCAAACACACAGACACTGATCTGTCCACCACAGTGCTATGACAGATATAAAATACTGAGCTTAAGCAAACAGTGACACACAAATAAACAGGTAAGGAGGAGATATTCGCCAGGGATTAGCGCACTCACATTTTTATGCAGGAAAAAAGAGGCCAAAGGAAATTGAATTTAAATGAGGTAAATGTATGCTCATCCAAACTGTACCTCACTGTAACTGAACCTACTGAGAAAACTGAATCTACGGCATGTAACTGAGTCACAAAGCAATACATCTCTACTGATCCAAAACTGAGCGAGCACCCAAACTTCACATAAACCAGTTATGTCACGTTCTAAAAATATATCACAAACAATTCAAGAGACATTAAAACTGTGTCCCAGATACACTGAGGAGTTAATAAATCAATGCAAATGTAGTGGCTGCACTTAATGTTTTGGATGGTCCCTTTGCACTGTGAATGCAGCACTTCAGGGTTTAAGAGGCTCTAGGATGAAACTGGATTAGAGGTATGCACACAGCTCGGGCACGCTCATATTCAGGTGCATGCGCACACACATAGAAACGAAGGCCCACACCAATCTCAGGTGTGTAAACAAATATAGGCAAAGGTACATGTGCACACATACAGTGTGTCTAATCAAAATACCTGCTTTCAGACCAGGGTTTCGAAAATTAATCATAGAGACTCGCGTATAAGAATAGGTGTTTTTTTTTTTTTGGTACTTGAGGTGCTGAGAGGTTTTCAGTTTGGCAGGAGGTTGATAAGCATGTGAAGAGGGTTAGGATTTAGCCGCAGAGCTGGAGGTTTGCAGGTAGATGCACACACAAACAAACACACAAAAGATGTGTGCGCCTGGAAATTGCTTTAATCAGAGAGGGTATGAGGTCAGAGCATGAAAATATCTTTCCATTAAAGCACTTCTTCAATCTTGTCACCCATTTGTCCACACATCCTGACCTTGAGCTGCCATTTTCTTGATGATGCTGCATGCACGAATGTTGCTTAATGAAGGACTGTTTGATCAGCCACTATAGATATACATTATAATCATTGCAATCATTGCAATACTCTTTAATCTTTATTAAAAAAATGTATGCTTTTTGTTTAACTTTTGTTTTTCAGCTCTGGAATGTCATGCAAATTTAATAATAGAAGAAATGGAAAAATCATATTAATAATTCAACATCCTCATGGATCTTTTGAAGTAATCTCAAAGGATACAGACAGACTCCAGAGTTTATCCTGATCATCCACACATACTTACTGATGCTTACTAAACACACATACTGATTAGACACCAACAGCCCTGAAATATTTGTATTTCCAAAATACAGTTTATCAAAGATTTTTTATTTATTTGTTTATTATGGCTGTTAGCATTATGATTTAGAAGATGATGCTTGGGAGTTTGCTGTCCTACGCTAATATATTATATATATATATAAAATGAGCTATTCTGGCATTAAAGACATTTGGATTAAATCTTTCTGAATGAATGCTAATTGTCCCAAAGCAATCCCATTTTTAAGTGTAAATGCCTGTTGTTCTCACTTCATCACAGTAAGTAGAAACATTTTCCCTGTTTGCTTTTACTCATGAGGCAGGCACAGGTTTGGAACAAATGTGTGACTGACACTCCAGAGAGAAAAACACAGGCAAAAAGGACCTCAGGACAAGAAGAAAAAGAAAAAAAAAGAGAGACCAGCATCCACCACCATTACTTTTGTATAAGGAGAATGATGGAGGAGGAGGAGTCTTGCAATTTCAGGGTTCACTTGCTTCTAAATATTTTAGTAAAAAATGTAAAGATAGGCTATATCTGTCACATATCAGCTATCAGCCAATATTAGAAATGTTTTAGATTATCTGTATTGGTCATTATTGGATATTTAATTGTACATACTCATTTTCTTTTTTTCTTTATTCCCCAAAAAGTTTCATTCTCTACATTATAATGATTATAGCATTTTATGATTTTTACGTTTATTTTTATTTATTCAGACAAAATAGTATAAAATTTAAATATAATGTATCTGCCATAACATGAAAATAATTATTAGATTATCAATGTCTGCCGGAATTTTAATATCAGTGTATCTCTATAAATATTCAGCTTTGCCATCTCACTACATTTTAAAACATATTACAATAGAAAACAGCTATTTAAAATGGTTTTACTGTATATTTGTTCAAATAAATGCAGCCTTGGTGAGCATAAGTGACTTCTTTCAAAACCAAAAATCTTACCAACTACAAACTTTTGAGCGGTAGCATAGGTGTTGAATGGATGAGGGAAAATGCAGCACAACAGTATCAACACAATATGGTATAACACATATAAAAAGAAAAAAAATATATATATATATATATATATATATATATATATATATATATATATATATATATATATATATATATATATATATATACACACACACACACACACACACACACACACATACATTTAGCCTATGCATGCAGGAATGACTTATTCATTTCAGCTAGTTAGAGAGGGTAAAAGACAGTCCATGATGTTTATTAATTTAGACAGCACTCGGCCAATTATCTCCTCCAGTCTAATTTAGACCCAACAACAAAACTTGCCTTTTTTGGTTGAAGAACCCTTTAGCATCCCCAGCTCTGATGTGCTCTGATGATCACTGAAGAATATAGTCATGAATGACAGGAGAGATTGGGACCGTACTTCCTTTCTGGCATGAAAGTGGTACCACAGGCATTCTGCTGGAAGAACTATCTCTGCCTTCACCACTGTGTGTTGTTCCACCATTGACCTCTCAGAACAGATTAACAAAGGACACTCTGCAAAGATCACCGTTTGTACACTGACAGCCCACACCTATGAGCCCTTGACTTCAACCTACCTTCATAAAGATATATTAGAGCCTGGGGTCCATCAGTCAGAAAGCGGCCCCTTGCAAAGTCCAGGTACACAGAGGTACATGAAGCCTTAGCAATCAAGTGTAATGTCCTGGGCCGTGATAAAATCTGAGATGGTCATAGAAAACCAGACTCACCTGAACATGATTTCTTGTGCATGGGCCACCAGACAACCCTTGACCTCACCACCTGTGCTACAGCCACTGGCCTGGAAGCTTGCCAACAAATCTTGCAATCTTCACCTGTACCATTCAATGCACGGCAAGAAACCCACTGGGAACACCAGCGACATGATTTCAAATCAACTCATGTACACTGACCTTAGTATCACTATCTGAAATAGTTGTATTGCCATTTTGTGTAAAGTTCAGAGGAAATAAATCCTATTTGTTATAATACCCTGGAGAAAAATAAATATGCTAAGTATATTACATTTTGGCATACTCATACAATATTTTATGGTATAAAGTTAAGCTGACATGTCAACAAAAATTTAAAATGCCCATCCACATTGAAATCATGTGTAGATTGATTTTGACAGTACACAGAAAAACAAGCCCCAAAACAACCCATGCAATTTGGTATTCTCGTTTCAAAGTCTTCCTTGCTGTATTCAAGATAGAGCAACAACAAAAACAACCAAAAATCACAATGTAATCTAATACTTGGGATTACACTTCACAAATTCACAAATTACACTGCGTTGCATCGCAACTCAACTGTAGCGATAATATTGTGTCTTGGGATTCTTTCTGAATCCTTCCTCTATAAAAGACTCACTGAAAGCAGCAATGGAACATTTTAGTAGTATAAAATTACTCTTGCTCTGAGAGGGTACAAACAAATGATGAAATCTCATGAGTAGGAGATAATGAGCCAGTTAAGATAGCAAAACTGAGATAAATTAGATAAAGGCAGACCTAGACAAACTGACAGAGAGGAAAAATGTGCAGCAAGAAAGAACCTGACAGTATCCAAACCACACAATTTCATGGCCCAAGGATCAATGGTATATGAGTACCATTGTTTCTCTCTCATTTGTCACTGTTGGTAATTAGACTGTTGGCTCTTATCAAGTCGAATGCCTTAAAAATCATTGGATGGGACTTTATTTGGCAGCTTGACTATAACTCTGCTTAGGCACCCTATGAGCGTTCAGGCACAAACAACAAAAAATGTTTAAAGCAATTGTTTAATCTGAATCCAACTGTGTGTATTTGATAACAGAATGACAGCAAACAAGGAGGCACTGAAGGTGGCAACAGTACAAGCCTGGCAGCGCATCACAAAGGAACATGTCCAATGTGTACAGTATGAGTTGTTAGCTTCAGGTAATGAATAACTGCAGCTAAACTACAGTGAGAATACTGCTTTCCACAGTGTTCAACTTTGAAGAATTGCCTCCCTTTCAATTTGAGAGCTGGAATTACAAATTACAAAAAAATTAAATAATAATAATGAAAAAATAGATATATAGATTGAATATAGAATTTTAATTGAATATAGCTTTTAAAGCCAAGTTATTCAATCAAGTTCAGTGAGTTATTTTCTCTTTTCTCTTTTGTTCTCTGTCCATTTTCTCTAACTTTTTGCGTTAATTTAAGGCTTTATTTAACTAATTTAAGACAGTGGTTGAGAGGATACATGACAATTGTGTGTTTTTGTCCGTTCACACGCTGTCAGAAGCAGCTTTCTGTGCGCACAAGTTGTGTGCGTCACACAGACAGGAGATTCACAGACGAGTAGGGCTGCAACTAACGATTATTTGGATAATCGATTAGTTGGCTGATTATTTCTTGATTAATCTGAGAAAAAAGAAGTTTTTATTTTATTGACAAAACACACTATTCCACATCCTGCCCAATACTGTCCTTCAAAGAAACGTGCAAATTGAATGCTATGCAATAGAGATCGACCGATATGGGTTTTTCTATAGCCAATATCGATTCGATGTCAAGTATTTAGTAATTAAATACTTTAATTACATTTAAACCTAAACCTAAAATTTAATGTCCAACAACAGATATTCCAGCAAAATGTATATTTTTGCGTTGAATGTACTCTCTAATGTGTCCCGTCTGTTTGACACGCATGCGCACGCTGGTGCTAATTCAGTGAAGTTTAAAACAGACAGTCAGGACGAGCCTTCATGCAAAATGGAAATACTTGCATGAATTTGTAACACTTATATATAACCGTAAAATTAAAGTTTTGAGTTGAGGAAACATATCACACATTAAACAGCACACACATTTGTCAAAGTGCCTGACAGGGCAAGCCATGTTAAACATTACGCTAATGCATTAGCTTGAAGCTTAAAATAAAAAAAAACTCCTGTTCTGGACAGCTTGGATCACGCACCTTTCCCGCAGCAGCTCACTCTGTTTCCTCCTTTTTTTAGATGCTTTTTGTCTATAGAAATGCGTTACTCAGTGCTGTACTTTGACGTGAATGGCGGAAGTTTTCCATGCAGACGCGACTAAAACTGAACTCAGAACTAAGACTGAACTCAGTCACTTAACATCACGTGACTTCACGTCAGGATAAACATCGATACACTGACATTGCACTGCACTTTCTGTTCTCGTTGTTACTGTGTAACAACCTGTCATAAACCTGTTTGCACATTATACTCTTTATACATTTGTTAACCACATATTTATAAGTCTACAGTTTACTCACTGCAAAGTCTACTTCAATTATTTTATTCCACTTTATCCTTATTTGTTACCTTTTTTCTCTTGACTTGATTATTTATAATTCTACAGATATGGACATATATATATATATATATAGATAGTACTTTTTTTATATCCTATTTCTATTATAATTTCTTCCTTGTGTTTTTAACTGTGAATTTGCACTGTCCATGGAGCGGACCTGTTTACATTTCACTGCCGGTTGTATATTCTGTATATAACTGTGTATGTGACAAATAAAACTCTTGAATCTTGACTAATCAATAAATGACATTTGTTGTTGATGATTTTCATTATCGATTATATCGATTAGTTGTTGCAGCCCTACAGACGAGCATCTATTCATCTATCATCTTCTTTTTGGGGCCACTATATGACTATAACCAAAGGAACCTAAATGTCTTTACTCATGCCATACTAACACTATACCGTTCCTTTAACTATAGGTGTCAGAAGAGCTTCTTTTATTCCTTTTTATTTATTCATCTGAAAGTTGTCTTAATAAAGAAGTTCACTGTCTTTCCTGTCACTTTTGAAAGAACTTTATTTCTTCCTCTGTCCTATTTTTCCAAACATTCTCTTTTCATTTAGGAATCAGAATACTCTTTGATTTCTAACATCTTTCCATCCAAACATGCCTCCAAGTCGTGCCTTCCACCACTCTACCAAAACACCCTTTCATCAGAACACTGTACTTGTTTATTCTAACCATCCATCATCCACCTAACCATACTCTCAGCCATCAAAACGTAACGTTTCTCACTTCACACACACCTCCACCCTGACATCTCTCCATTCCTAAAGCCCTTTATCACAACAACCACTCATCCATCAAATACCACTATGATACACGCATGTACACACTGAGAGTGAGAGATATAGGCAGGGTTTATATTTTGCCACATGTGTCACTTATCATTTATGTGTTCTCTCTTTTGGAAAAAAGCAGGATATATTATATAATTTAGTATTCAGTCTGCATACAGAAATACATGTGTGTGTGCGTTTACATTAGTATTCAGTGCCGTCGCTCTCTTTTTGAGCGGAAACACATTATAGTTTCTGCTTGCAGAAACAATGCCTTTTTAATGTCTCTATTATTCTCCCCTTAGGCCATTCAAACCCCCAAATACTCAAAATCCCAGAATTCATTAGAACTTCATTACTGTGGAAAACTCAAAGTCCAATAAACTTGTAAGAGTAGAAGCATCCTGCGACTTAAGGAAGACTGAGTTCATACCGTGAGGTGCCATTCAACCAAAGTAAGCATTACTTCCAATCCCTTCCCTTATTAGATCATAAGTAATGAGAGCTCTATGAAAAAAAAAATTCAAATCCCATATTAACCACTACCTATGACTGGGCCCACACAAAATTTTCATGCCTTTGCACATTTTCTGCTCTGATTGTGATGGAAAATCTGCAGAACGGATTTAAAGTCAACATGAAACAGTATTCACTTCCTATTTTACTTCAATAATGTGGCATATCTGAAACAGAATATTAAAGGGTTAACAAAAGTAGGATTTGTAAAAGTAGGAATTGCATCCACTGGAATTGACTGGACTGAGAAACGTGGTTACAAACGAAAATTAAGCAAATTCACAGGCAAAGCAATACATTTTGCTAAACTTTGCTAGGAAAGCGATTCAGTTTATCATTTTAGGCCTATGTTGTAATTCAAATTGTTTCTCTTTATGGCTTCGAAAACGCAGTCTGGAATCACTTGATAAAGTGAATCTGTAGAGCCAATCTGCCATATACCGATACATAACATGTTGTAAGTTCTTTGTGCTTTAGTTGTCCGTGTTTCAGTGCATTATTCATAATCTAGCAGTGTTATTTTTCTAGTCATATTTTCATACTTGGATAGACATTTTCCATGGCATAGGCAACATTTATTACAGTTATTTGTCAACATTATTTTTTGTAACAGTGTTTTTATTAAAATATTATATATATACATATATATATATATATATATATATATATATATATATATATATATATATATATATAATATATAAAATGTTTTCATTACACCCGATAGGACACTTGAGTACTTGTCTTTGAGACCTATCAGAACTCGAAATGAAAAACTGAGAAAAATGGCCATCCCTAGTAGCTAAAAGCATTACCAAATAGAGGGTATGCACTTACATCACTTTCCCGCCAGAACAAAAAAAGAATGCAATTTTTCAATTTTGAGTGTATTACTATTTGTTATACACTCACCTAAAGGATTATTAGGAACACCTGTTCAATTTCTCATTAATGCAATTATCTAATCAACCAATCACATGGCAGTTGCTTCAATGCATTTAGGGGTGTGGTCCTGGTCAAGACAATCTCCAGAACTCCAAACTGAATGTCAGAATGGGAAAGAAAGGTGATTTAAGCAATTTTGAGCGTGGCATGGTTGTTGGTGCCAGACGGGCCGGTCTGAGTATTTCACAATCTGCTCAGTTACTGGGATTTTCACGCACAACCATTTCTAGGGTTTACAAAGAATGGTGTGAAAAGGGAAAAACATCCAGTATGCGGCAGTCCTGTGGGCGAAAATGCCTTGTTGATGCTAGAGGTCAGAGGAGAATGGGCCGACTGATTCAAGCTGATAGAAGAGCAACTTTGATTGAAATAACCACTCGTTACAACCGAGGTATGCAGCAAAGCATTTGTGAAGCCACAACACGCACAACCTTGGGGCGGATGGGCTACAACAGCAGAAGACCCCACCGGGTACCACTCATCTCCACTACAAATAGCAAAAAGAGGCTACAATTTGCACGATCTCACCAAAATTGGACAGTTGAAGACTGGAAAATGTTGCCTGGTCTGATGAGTCTCGATTTCTGTTGAGACATTCAGATGGTAGAGTCAGAATTTGGCGTAAACAGAATGAGAACATGGATCCATCATGCCTTGTTACCACTGTGCAGGCTGGTGGTGGTGGTGTAATGGTGTGGGGGATGTTTTCTTGGCACACTTTAGGCCCCTTAGTGCCAATTGGGCATCGTTTAAATGCCACGGCCTACCTGAGCATTGTTTCTGACCATGTCCATCCCTTTATGACCACCATGTACCCATTCTCTGATGGCTACTTCCAGCAGGATAATGCACCATGTCACAAAGCTTGAATCATTTCAAATTGGTTTCTTGAACATGACAATGAGTTCACTGTACTAAAATGACCCCCACAGTCACCAGATCTCAACCCAATAGAGCATCTTTGGGATGTGGTGGAACAGGAGCTTCCGTGCCCTGGATGTGCATCCCACAAATCTCCATCAACTGCAAGATGCTATCCTATCAATATGGGCCAACATTTCTAAAGAATGCTTTCAGCACTTTGTTGAATCAATGCCACGTAGAATTAAGGCAGTTCTGAAGGCGAAAGGGGTCAAACACAGTATTAGTATGGTGTTCCTAATAATCCTTTAGGTGAGTGTATGTTGAATTTGTTTACAAAAAAAGACACTGCAGAGTGTGATGTCAAATCAAGTTGCAGTGTCCGAAGATCCAGTGATCCATGATATTGACATGCAGCCAGGAATCATGTTTCCTGACGTTTATATCAGCCTGATTTCGATGCCAGGGAAATACATAAAGAAAATTTGCCTGTGAACGCTTTATACAATATAGTTAGGTAAATCCGGGTGATCACTTATATCAATGTATATTGTAATATCGTCCAGCCCTAAAACTTTGTCAGTGTTTATTTAAAAACATCCAATTGTGCAGAATATAAGATGGTAAATATTTAATTGATGAGATGTCAAAACAATATATAACAATACAATATATAGGGTATGATTTTACCTCAAAATTCAACATAGTGACACAAAATGATAACTGCAAATCCACATTTTGCTACCTGGAGTTCAGTTGTTTCTGTGAATTGCAGTGATCCATTTGCTTCTCTTTTCTGTAGCTTTCGGTAGTCTGTAAAAAATATACCTCAGATTTCTTGGCAAATCTATTTGTACAGTCAATCGCAAAGCTCCTTCCCATTTTAGATGTGTTTTGTGTGTTTTTCGCAGCATTCACGCTGAAAACCAATGCTGCCACTCAGTGGGCGTAACTGCAGTCACTCCGGCCAATGGTGACGTCATGCGCATACACTCTATTGGCCAAAATATTGAATGAAAAAAACAAGGAGTAGATATGCAGATATGCAGAGCTTTTTATGTGGAAATTATGCAAATTATGTGGAAATCTGTCCAGGCTTCTGCTGGTCCCAATTCCATGCAGACCTACCTATAACCACAGCTGTTACGCCCTTAACCCCTGTAAGTGCCAGGAACACCATTTATGGCTGGCTGCACCCGTGTTGTTGCTCTTTCTTCTGTTTCTGTCAGTAGAGCACTGGCATGCCAAGCAGCCTTCCCAGTATTCCCAGGTAGGCCAACTACATTAAATTCATGCAGCAGACCCAGAATATCATACAAAAGAAAGCAAAAAGGCAACTCTGGATAACAAAAACAAAGCCTCAGGAGAACAGAAGCCGTCCTGGTTAATTCCAGACATAAAAAATAATATGTAACAAATGAAAAACAAAATAAAAGTTTTATTTTAGTGGTGGTTGATAAATTAACTGAAATAAAGTAATAAACAATGAAAATAAATATTTTTTATACGCATTGGTCAAAGGATATTCTGACCTGTGTGTGGTTAAACCTCCTCACCTGCAGGCAGAGTCCTGCACGGGTCCTGTTTGGTAACCCTGCACCCGCAGAGCATAACAGCACCCGACCTGTTATCCAACAGCAGCACTAAATTAATTCTGTACCCGACCCGGCCTGTTTTACATAAAGGCCACGACCCGTGCCGCACCCGCATTAAATCTACATCAGGTAGACAAAAATGATTTATTTTCTCATGCAACACAAGCAATCAAACCAACATGCCATTCTACATTTATGCATTTATTTACATTTTAGTTATATGTGAACAATCTGCCCATACAGACATTTGTTTTGTGTGCATAAATAGGCTATATACTGACGAGCATATAGACATATAGCCAAATGAGCCTATATTGTCATAATATTATATCAGGGAT
This sequence comes from Paracanthobrama guichenoti, assembly GCA_018749465.1. Lineage (NCBI taxonomy): Eukaryota > Metazoa > Chordata > Actinopteri > Cypriniformes > Gobionidae > Paracanthobrama > Paracanthobrama guichenoti. The sequence goes on from CM031943.1 coordinate 7,129,941, forward strand.
ACTTGAGTGAATTCACTGCATTTAAATGGGGTTGTCTCTCCTGAAACTCTGCAGTGTTTACATGGATGTTGGTCCTCTTAGCAGTATGAAAAATAAAACTTGCATTCAAATTGAGAATAGATGATATACAGAAGCAATGAGCAACAAGCGCTCTCTCACTTCAGAGCACTGTCAATCACTTCAGTTGCAGCACGCAAACGCTGCTGTGCTCAACGCTGCTGTGCTCAACGCTGCTGTGCTCAACGCTGTAATTAGAAACATTTGACGGACTACAGAGCGTGAACACAAATAAGCACGGACTGCTTGAAAGTAGCTGCCTATCAGTGGGCACTGGTTTGAGTCAAAATAGTCTCTTGGCTGTTGGACCCGCAGTCTGCCCGTGCCTATTGATATCCTGATCCGCACCGCAAATGACAACGTAAATATTATTCCACCCGCTACATCAAAATAAGCGGTTCTCCCGTCGGGTACCCGCCCGCATGCAGGACTCTGCCTGCAGATGGCGATATGTGATGCTGGCTAACTCAATATTTGTGAACAGCAATAGAGTGGTGCAGGTATGACGTCAGAACCCAGAAGTCTAAAGGCTGATTTATACTTTTGCGTCGGACTTACGCCGTGTAGGCTACGCATCGGTTTTCATAATTCTGCGTCGTTATCTGCGTTGATGTGCAATTACACATGCAGACCTCAGGTAGGCAGTGTCCACAGGCATGTTCATGGAGTAACCCACAGTATCACGACAAAAGCCAAAGAAGCAGCAGATTGTTGTGTACAGTGTTGGAGAAGCAGCAGCGACTAAATAGTGAATAGACAGTGTCTTTTGTTGCAGCTTGAGTTGTTAAATATCAAAAGAACAGACCATTTACAATCTACAAGTGGAAATGTGTATGAGGAAATGCAACGCTATGACAGCATTTTTTTTACCCGAGGGAGGGGTTCTAGCAGACCAATCACAATGCTTGCAGTCAACGTAGAATTGACGCGTTGTTACATTTTTGGAGAGGTGCACGGCAGGCTACGCGTTACACACAGCCTATGACGTACAAACCCGATTCCAAAAAAGTTGGGACACTGTACAAATTGTGAATAAAAAAGGAATGAAAAATTTACAAATCTCATAAACTTATATTTTATTCACAATAGAATATAGAGAACATATCAAATGTTGAAAGTGAGACATTTTGAAATGTCATGCCAAATATTGGCTCATTTTGGATTTCATGAGAGCTACACATTCCAAAAAAGTTGGGACAGGTAGCAATAAGAGGCCGGAAAAGTTAAATGTACATATAAGGAACAGCTGGAGGACCAATTTGCAACTTATTAGGTCAGTTGGCAACATGATTGGGTGTAAAAAGAGCCTCTCAGAGTGGCAGTGTCTCTCAGAAGTCACGATGGGCAGAGGATCACCAATTCCCCCAATGCTGCGGCCAAAAATACTGGAGCAATATCAGAAAGGAGTTTCTCAGAGAAAACTGCAAAGAGTTTGAAGTTATCATCATCTACAGTGCATAATATCATCCAAAGATTCAGAGAATCTGGAACAATCTCTGTGCGTAAGGGTCAAGGCCGGAAAACCATACTGGATGCCCGTGATCTTCGGGCCCTTAGACGGCACTGCATCACATACAGGAATGCTACTGTAATGGAAATCACAATATGGGCTCAGGAATACTTCCAGAAAACATTGTCGGTGAACACAATCCACCGTGCCATTCGCGTTGCCAGCTAAAACTCTATAGGTCAAAAAGAAGCCATATCTAAACATGATCCAGAAGCGCAGGCGTTTTCTCTGGGCCAAGGCTCATTTAAAATGGACTGTGGCAAAGTGGAAAACTGTTCTGTGGTCAGACCAATCAAAATTTGAAGTTCTTTTTTGAAAACTGGGATGCCATGTCATCCGGACTAAAGAGGACAAGGACAACCCAAGTTGTTCTCAGCGCTCAGTTCAGAAGCCTGCATCTCTGATGGGATGGGGTTGCATGAGTGCGTGTGGCATGGGCAGCTTACACATCTGGAAAGGCACCATCAATGCTGAAAGGTATATCCAAGTTCTAGAACAACATATGCTCCCATCCAGACGTCGTCTCTTTCAGGGAAGACCTTGCATTTTCCAACATGACAATGCCAGACCACATACTGCATCAATTACAACATCATGGCTGCGTAGAAGAAGGATCCGGGGACTGAAATGGCCAGCCTGCAGTCTAGATCTTTCACCCATAGAAAACATTTGGCGCATCATAAAGAGGAAGATGCCACAAAGAAGACCTAAGACAGTTGAGCAACTAGAAGCCTGTATTAGACAAGAATGGGACAACATTCCCATTCCTAAACTTGAGCAACTTGTCTCCTCAGTCCCCAGACGTTTGCAGACTGTTATAAAAAGAAGGGATGCCACACAGTGGGAAACATGGCCTTTTCCCAACTTTTTTGGAATCAGGTTTGTAGCTACGGCATAGGTTTGACGCAGAATATATACGTGAAAATGTACGTTTTTAATAAGTAACTAGATATGTGTGCGGTGTATGTTGTAGAACAAAATGTCAATGTAGTCAAGTTAAGTTTACCATAGGCTTTATTTTACTCATAAATTGAAAAAACCCATTATAAAACACCATAGGAAAATCTTGGAAGAACCAGCAGCGAATTAAACTTCCGGGTTCTGGAAGAAAACAGATGAATGATAGCTTCAGTTATAATCAACGAAGATTTCTACACTGCAAGTACAGTTTTGTTGATTATAAAGGGAGCGATTAAATGTTGTTGCATCTCAGCACTATCTTATAGTTTAGGTAAAAAAGAACGCATCAGATTTCTCCTGCGCTTTAAGTGTATTTAAAAGTACATCTTAATTTTAAATTCAAATGTTTTGCTTGATTTAGAGGTAAACCACTGTGAATGTTCAGCTAATTCCCTCAGGAATAGGAACAGAAAAATTCTGTCATTTACTCACCCTCATGTCTTACTAAACCCATGTGCTATAGCCAAAGGAACTAATACAGTACATTAATCGACTATAATTACTAAGACTAAAGCCGTATTACTATGGGATTCATTTTAAAAACTAAAGAAGAATCACATTTATTCATATAGGAAATTAATACAATGCCTATTGTCTGGATGAGCAATACAGAAGAGCATGTGCTCTGGATGTATAAAAAAAAAAAAAAAAAACCCCACAAAACTTAATAAAGGTAAATTCTATAAATCACAAATGTAACAATTAAAGAACATAATTAATTAAGGTTAATTAACTGCTACAGTGGCCATTCTGAGCAGTTTTTCGCATTGGACTCTCTTTCTTGATTTAATTCTATTTTTAATCATATGGGATACCAGCTAAAACCACTAACTTTTCCCAGAAAGTTGGGAAAAAGTCCTAACTTTAGTTTTCAGCCTTAGTTTTGCTACACACTTATGATAAAGGTCAAATTAAATGAGAAGCATTGTGAAAAAAAAAAAAAAAAAAAAATTCATACCACAATCACATACATTTCTATCCCGACAGGATTAGATTTCTCAGAGGACCAGAGTTAGCTGAAAAACAGTACATAATTTGCCAACGTTACGTGAAAAAACACAAATCGTTTGCTTGGATGGAATTAAAATCACATCTGTGAAAAAAATATGCCTGTGAAAAAATAGTCCTGAATAGGGCTTAAGATACACAAAAGTGAAAAACTGTGTCCGTGAAAAAACTGAAACTAATTAATATTTAGTAAACCTGACAATACAAAACAAATTTGAAGTGTAAAACTATAATAACCGTAATACACACAGGCACGAAGATAAGCACACATTTCTTCACCACGTTCTTATGCAGAGAGTATGTTAAAATCAAATCACATTAGTTAAATCAAAGTTTCATGTATATTTAACCTTTCCCAGAGTAATGTTTTGTCAACATTCTGTCAAAGAGACGTGTATGACAACCAACTCCTATCCGGTTCAGACAAATACAGACACTTTAACACGATGGCTCACAGACTGAAGAAAAGGCTTCATTCTGATCTAATCTTAATCATTCACACCCCACACACATTTAGTTATGAGACACTTCCCAATCTCTTCATCACATCGCAATCACACATAAACCAAAACACGACAGGCAATTAATTAATTAGACCATCAAACAATGATTAAAACACAGGCTATGCTAAAAGAGGTGAAAGGAACATCTTCCTCCTTACTGGCTTCCTAAATGAGCATCTGTGTATTAAGTGTATCTGCACATGGTAATGACATGTTACTAGCTTCTGAAATCTAAAACGCATTCACTGAATCTTTCTAAGTGCTGCTGGTGAGATTGCTGAGGGCTAAATAGTTTGTGCCAACATCTTGCTTAAGCAATGTAAGCAAAATGTATATTAAACTTGATTAAAAAGCCCATTAGGAACCACTTCCACAAAACATCCAAGTCCAATATCTGAGGCACTTACGAGGAGCATTTCTTTTCAAAGGAACACTTCCCGTAATTTAGCTATCAGACTACTCACGCAAATGATTATTGAACTGTTATTTGCATATTTCAATGCTAAGATATTAAGCAGAAGATATCAAGCTTTTAGTATGTTGAATAAAACTATACAGTGCAACAGGAGTTCAGTATTTGTATTTCTGTTTTGCTCACAATATACAAGTAGTTTCCAAATGCAAACTATCAGGATGTACTGATATTAAAATTCTAGACAACAGGATAAGCTGTCCAAGCAGCTTTTATTGAAACTAAGCTTAATGAACTTTATTTTTAACATGTAATACACTGCTCGTTTGTTCACTTCACTTTACTGGAGATTCGTTTTTTGAACAAGACACTGCAGGCTTTTCAGAGAGACTGAAAATAAAAGATGATGCAGAGATGACAATATTGGATTCAACAGTAATGTTGCAACACACTAGTATGAGTAACATTGTTTTTACCATATGTCATTATTGCTTTGTCTGTTACAAATCATGTGACATGTACTGAGTATTTATACTGTAGCTCCGCAGTCAAAATGTGAAACGTTGCGATTTGCTGTTCTTTGCTTTGGCATTTATGGGGTTAATGCGTTGGATTATCGGATATAAGAGAAAGCACAAGAGAGCGCTGCTTTTCTTATTGTACTGATCTAAGCCATTCACTGTAATCCTGAATTAAACACTTCAGTGAGCGAGATCTTCTGTTTTGTCACCAGTAAGACATTACTACACCTTTCATTTTATTTAAAACACGACACTGCAAATGTATACGTTTTTCACTTTATCTAAAAAGATGAACGATGAATAGCCTATAAGAATGACAGTGCAACAAGCGATGGTTCATTCATTCATAATTCTGGCGTTTGCATGAAACACTGTGGGCCCTATTTTAACGATCTAAGTGCATGGTCTAAAGCGCCAGGCGCAAGTTCAAATCCACTTTTGCTAGTTTAACGTTGGGAAAAATGGTTGGTGCGCAAAGGGTTGTACCTAGTCTCTTAATGAGTCATGGGTGTGTTTTGGGCATAATGTGCAATAAACCAGAGTCTCATCTCCCTTTAAGAACCAGTTGCGCTCGCGCCATGGCGGATTCACTATTTACATGCAAAAATTTGTGAGTGGAAAGACTGAATGACTCTCTAGCAAAGGAAAGCGGATCTGCTCGTCCAATGGCGCCTGCTTGCTCATCATTACTGCAAATATGTAGGCTGATTTTGATACATGCAGTGACTATCCATTGTGACATGTAGGCATTCTTATATTTATGTACACAATAGTAATCTTTTACATAGTAATCTTTTAATTTTTGATATATAAAAATGTTTTGTGTGCTGCTGCGTGTCCCTGTGTGTGTAATAAGCAGAGTGTAACGTGCGTTATGGACCCGCCTATAGGACCCTTCCTCAAAATAGCAATGTGCCAACAATGCACCTAAACACACCTCGTTTTCAGACCAGCATGCCCATGGGCAAACAGATGGGTGCAAATGCATTTGCTATTTAAACAACATGGTGCTGGGCGTGAAAATGAAAACTGTGTCGAGCTGAAACTACTTAAAAATCACTTGCATTGCGCCTGCCGCTTTGTGACAGGCGTATGATAGGGCCCATTAAGTTAGCATTTGTCAACCATAACTGTGGTAACTCCAAGTATTTAAACTTTATTTTCCATAACCAAGACTTATAAAGCATGTAATACATGTAAGTGTTTCACACTTTTGGCAAATGTTTAAAACATGTAGCAAGATATTTTTCAACACTGGAAGTTTTCAAAACAATTCCACACGTGTAATGGTGGAGGCGTTGAAAATGATTTAATATGCAAAACTGTTACCCAATCATAGCAGTGGGCGTTTACTTCTCAGTCTTGAATATGGCACCACGTATCGAAACCGGAGTGTTTGAAAGACAGGGTTAAAAACAGGATAGAAAATAGCCTATTACTTTTAAATTATATTATAAGTGGATCTAAGAGAACAAGTGTTAGACCTATCCAAACACTTTCTCTTTATTCTAATGTATTTATTGTGCTACTTTTTCAATTTAATTGAAAATTAAATCCCCAAATCCCCCTCAACCCCCTTTTCCAAAACAAAATCCAGGCTCTGGTTCTATTCATGTACACATTAATTCATTATTTAGCAATCTACAATTAATTAAGCCATTGCTTAGATGCTTAAATTAGAGGTTTCTGTAAAGTTTTACAGATTTTAGCACCACGGCTCTTTAAAATACTTTATTCTAATTGGTCAAGTGTGGTATTCTGAGGTCTTATTTTATATATATATATATATATATATATATATATATATATATATATATATATATATATATATATATATATATATATATATATATATATATATATACACACACACACACATTTGATTTTTTTTTTTTATAATTTTTTTTTTTTTTTTTTTTTTGTAATGGCCATCAAATTATATACTAGCACAAAAAAGTGCTAGTATAAAATGTAAAAAATTATACTACTTTACTTTAGGAAATTGGTTGTAAATATATACAACCAATTTCCCAAAAGTGTCTTATAATATAATTTTTTCTTATATCACACACATGGTCTAATTTTTCTCACATAATAAAATTATTTCAGCTCAAATTAATATTTTGTGTCCATGTATTTACAGTAGTATTAAATAGCCCAGTAATAAAAGGGTTAGCGTACTGTCTGTCTGTCATTATTATATTATTTATAATGCATTCAGGTATAGAAATAATAATAATAAACTGAATAAAAAGCAAGTCTTTTAAATTAAATACATAGACATTTTAAGCTATCTTTTGTTATTTTATCAACATTGATGACAGACACATATTAGGCTGCTGTCACTTTAAGAGCTTGTGCGGATCCATTATTACTGTTACACATGCGTTTCCTTTCTAAAAGGTTTACATTTAAGACATAACCAACTGTGTTTACACGGGGATACTTGCCAATTGAATTTTAGCACTGTTACAGCGCTATACTCAGCGAAAAATAACTTTTGTTTTGTTACTCACAAGCTGTTTGTGATGCGGCTCTCATAGAGCGCACCAGTACTGAATAGTTTAAATCGCTTGAATGTTTAAATTGGTACGACTTAAAAAGACTTTCAGCACTGGCAGCTACTGGGGACTACAACTGTCCCGACTCCCAAAGCGTGAGAGTCACGAAATTCAAACCTTGAGAACAGTGCTAAAACATTAATGAATGTGAACACTGACAATTAACAGAAATTACAATAGAAAGCTACAATAGTTTCTTACTTTGGCATCATCTGTGATCTGTAGTTAAATAAAAACTGAGTGAGAAAGGTTGTGTATTTAACTACTTATAAAACTCAATCAATGGCCTCTGTGGCATGCTACTGATTACCAATTTTGTACAGTTGCATTGAAACTTTAATTGAAAAATGTCAACATTCTTTTGTGTGCCACTGATGAAAGAAAATAACTTTAATTTGAAACTAAATGAAAGTGAATACATTTGAAATCATTACAGCTACATTTTCTATATGCATTACATACATTTAAAGGGGGCATTTCAATGTGCCTCGTTAAAATCTTAATCAGATTTTCAAAATGTGAGACCACTAGGGTTGAGTACCGTTCACATTTTAACCGGTACCTGAAATTCGGTACCAGAACCCAACGGTACCTTTTTTCGGTACTTTAGGGATCAATAACTGTAAAGAAACTGTAAGTCATTTATAGAAGTGTTAGTGACATTATACCAGAGCTGCCTTGGTCTGCCATTGTCTGTGATGTATGTTCCTGTAATATTAACCAGTAAATAGCAGGCTACTAGCTTCTTAATTAATTGAATTCATAAAAACAACCATATTATTATTCTTTTTTTTATTCAATTTCTATTAAAAGATTTCCACAAATTCTGTGTTGTGTATTTTCTGGTAATCAAATGAAGACATAAAACAAAGTTTTCATGTCCTCGTATGAGATGGAAACACGGTACCCAACCCTAGAGACCACAAACATGATGCTACAAAAGTAACAGTTTTTAACAGTTTTGTTCTTATAATGTGTGGACAGCTGGCACACACAAACAGAATCCATTCAGAGTACCGACTGTGAACACTTGAAATCTTGCAAAATCTCTCTCAGTCAAACGTGACTTTAAAGTAAACAAACATGGTGGAGGACGGGCAAGAATAAATGATGATAACAGTGTTTGGACTGCTTTTTACAGAAAAATCGCGGGATGTGATTATGTTTCTTTCTTCCGTCAGCTTGCTTTCTGATTGGGTATCGTTTAGTTCCACGTGCCAGATCTACAGAGCACATCCGTGTTTGTCCTCGGGGTTCCCACCACACAACAGGATTTCTGATCATAAATATTCAACATGTTGGATTAATTATGATTTGAGATTATTCTGACAATGTTCTTCGAGCATATTCAATCACTCTTAACACACCTCACAACACAGGAAAATCTGTTAAGATAACAGAACCTACAAGATAATCGGGGCTTTACCTAGGATTGTCAGAAGAGGAGAATTGGGCCCAAAAACCGGCCCAATTAGGTTGTAGTGTGTAGGTACCTAAAGCTGTACTCCTGAAGTTTTAAATTAAAGTTGTTATCATGAGCCTTGATATTTACTTTGTTAAAAAATCTGTCAGTGTCATATTGGAAGATGTGAAAGAAATTAAGGCTGCCTCTGCTGTAACAAGTTAATCTTCATTCTAGAATATTGTCACATTGTCATCTTTCAAGCTAGATCCAACAAGCATCCACCAAGTAATACAAGGAATTTCCTCAACACCGCATTGGAATAATTGATGATAAAGATTATTACGAGTAATGCTTCAGACTAAGTGGGATAAAGGGCGGCAAGAAAGACTGAGCAAGGGTGTAGATGATTACACCAATGGAGAAGCAGCTGGCTCAGTTCAAGCTTGAATAAACACATTGGAGAAGCAGGTGCATGAAATAGATCACAATGATATTTTGGAAAACTAAGAGGAGGAAGAATGCACCATTTGTTGGGGACAATGAGAATGCTGCCTAGACTGAAAAATATTTTGTCAAAGTCTGGTTCCCAGGCTTGGATTGGAGAAATTTCCTTGACTGAGAATTGGATATTGGATGGGACTCTACGCTAAAATAGTCTGACAATGTTTCTTGTGCTACTATTTAGCAGTGCCACTAACTGAATGTGACATAAAATGTGACCATTGTACTTGACTCCTAAAAAGGACTCTTAAGAAGAATCATACACATATGAATCACTCAGAGTGGTAACTGAATCTGACTCACCCATTGAATCACAAATTATGTCCAGATTTTAAAGTAAAAAAAAAAAAAAAAAAATATATATATATATATATATATATATATATATATAGGGTTAGTTCACCAAAATTCTGTCATTAATTACTCACCCTCATGTCATTCCAAACCCATAAGACCATCGTTCATCTTTGGAACACAAATTAAGATATTTTTGATGAAATCTGAGATCTCTTTCTCAGTTTTCTCTGTTTCTCACGTGGAAGTCCGTAAAAATACATTTGCATGCCACCTCCGTGATAAAACTCATGCATTTGGATTTATTCATGGTGGAGGAGCGAGCTTTGTGATCCTGCGCACCTGGGAGCGGGCAATAACATGATTGTGTGCTGTAAATAAACTTTCATATGCTTGGTATAATAAGAATACATATTTAATTCATATTTTACAATGCATATTTAATTTAATAATAGGAAAATAATATCCTAATTATTATTTATTTAAATCTATTTAAAACGTCTCGGTTACGTATGTAACCCTCGTTCCCTGAAGGAGGAGCGGAGGCGCCACGTCGAGTACCGACGAATAGGAATCTCGCTCGCGAGAGCCAATCTACTTGAGTGTAACTAAAACGAGCCAATGCACATTGGCATGCAATGATGCACCAGGTGCTCATGCCACGCTGTGCGCGGTATAAATGAGACACAGGTGATTGCATCAAATTAGCCTTTTGCTGAGGAGCGAGTAGGTAGGCAGGCACCCCAGCAGGGTACAGAGGACATGGCGACGGGGCGTGGCGTCTCCGTTCCCTCCTTCAGGGAACGAGGGTTACATACGTAACCAAGACGTTCCCATTCAGTCGGTCACTCGACGCCACGTCAGAGTACCGACGAATAGAAATCCCTACCAAAGTGCCATGGCCTCTGCCCCCTTCCAGTGCCCAGTGTGAGCCGCCTGAGCTCTCTTACCTGAAGAGACGGGGCTCACACCAGGAAGTCCATCACTGCTGTTCCGCATGACCCTGTTCAGTGATTATTGGATGACACTGGGAAAGCGTGCCCTAGAAAGGGGGCCGCTGCGGAGCCCACATCGTACCCCGGAGGAGTTATGTGGAGTACAATGCTGAGCCGTAGCCCGCAAGGGAGGAGGGGCTCAGTCCCGGTGACGGAGGGCTCTCCCAAGGGAAAGACACGGGCTTCCCGTAGGAGCGACCGTGGAAGAAAATATGGGATCCCCATAGGGTCACTCATATAACCCCAGCCCATTACCGGTTCTCAAGGATTCAGCGGCAAGGGGCCTGATGCCCGACGTTCGCGGACGTCCGGCACCGAGGGTGATGGAGGACTCACAGAGTTTGCTTCTGGAGAATAAGAGCGCCGGAGCGCAGCAAGCCGACAAGAGCCGGGGCCTCTCAGTGCTTCTACCCGTTTGAGGTGAGAAACAGGAGGAGACCGGCTCTACACGTAGGCTATAGAATCTAGCGAACGTGTTGGGTGTCGCCCAGCCCGCAGCTCTACAGATGTGTGACAGCGAGGCGCCACGTGCCAGCGCCCAGGAGGATGCAACACTTCTAGTAGAGTGTGCTCACACCCTGAGCGGACAGGGCACACCTTGTGCTTGGTAAGCCAAGGTGATGGCATCCATTATCCAGTGGGCCATCCTCTGCTTGGAGACAGCCTTCCCCTTCTGCTGGCCTCCGTGACAGACAAAGAGCTGATCTGAGGTTCTGAAGCTTTGAGTTCTATCCACGTAGATCCGCAGAGCGCGGACGGGACAGAGCAAAGCTAGGGCTGGGTCTGCCTCCTCCGGGGCAGCGCTTGCAGGTTCACCACCTGGTCCCTGAAGGGAGTGGTAGGAACCTTGGGCACATAGCCAGGCCGGGGCCTTAGTACCACGTGGGTATTACCCGGCCCGAACTCCAGGCACGATTAAATCGACCGAAAATGCCTGCAGGTCCCCTACCCTCTTGATGGAGGCCAATGCAGCCAACAGCAAAGTCTTCATAGACAGAATCTTTAGCTCTGCTGACTGCAAATGCTCGAATGGGGCATTCTGGAGTGCTCGAGCACCAGAACAAGATCCCAAGAGGGTATGGAGGGGGTCGAGGAGGATTTAACTGCCTCGCCCCTAAGGAACCTGGACGACCAGGTCGTGCTTTCCCAACCGACTTACCTTCTACGTGGTCGTGATAGGCGGATATAGCAGCAACATAGACCTTGAGGGTGGAGGGTGACAGCCTACGCTCCAACCCTTGTTGCAGGAAGGAAAGCACAGACGCGATCGAACATCTTCGGGGGTCCTCTCGGTGAGAAGAACACCACTCGACGAACAGGTTCCACTTCGAGGCGTAAGCCTGTCTTGTAGACGGTGCACGTGCCGAAGTGATGGTGTTAACTACCTCTTGGGGTAAGTCACCTAGAACCTCCGCGTCCCGTCCAGGGGCCAGACATGAAGCTTCCACAGGTCTGGGACGCTGGTGCCACAGGAGTGCCCGTCTCTGAGTCAGAAGGTCCTTCCTCAGAGGAATTGGCCAAGGAGGGGCTGTTGCGAGGAGCATAAGTTCTGGGAACCAGGTCCAGTTGGGCCAGTACGGCGCCACCAACAGGACCTGCTCCTCGTCCTCCTGACCTTGCACAGTGTCTGTGCAAGTAGGCTCACTGGGGAAACGCATATTTGCGCAGCCCCTGGGGCCAGCTGTGCGCAAGAGGCATCCGTGCCGAGTGTACCTCGGTCAGCGAATAGAACCACTGGCAGTGGGACGTTTCTGGGGAAGCAAACAGGTCGACCTGTGCCACCCCCCGAACTGTCTCGATCAGCTGAACCACCTGGGGGTGGAGTCGCCACTCCCCTGGGAGCACAGCTCGTGAGAGCTCTTCGGCCACACGGTTGCGCACACCAGGGACATGAATGGCCCAAAGCAACCTCAGACATTTCTGACTCCAGAGGAGGAGATGGCGGGCGAGTTGCGACATGCGACGGGAGCGCAGACCACCTTGTCGGTTGATATACGCAACGGTCGCAGTGTTGTCCGTGCGGACCAGTAAATCTTTGGCCCGTAACCGCCCTTTGAGGCGGCTCGGAGCAAGATGTACTGCTAGCAACTCGAGGCAATTGATGTGCCAATGCAGGTGCGGGCCCGTCCAAACCCCTGACACTGCATGCCCATTGTACGTGGCTCCCCAGCCCATGGCGGAGGCATCCGTGAAAACCACAGCATGCCTGGACACATGTTCCAGGGGCACTCCAGCCCGAAGGAACGAAGGGTCTGACCACGGACTGAAGGACTGGCGACAGGCCGGTGTGATGCTCACCCGGTGAGTGCCGCGTTGCCACGCCCATCTCAGGACTCGGCCGTGTAGCCAATGCTGAAGCGGTCTCATATGAAGCAGGCGGCGGGCGCACTGCCGCCGCTGCTGCCATATGCCCCCGGAGCCTCTGAAACTGTTTCAGTGGAACCGCCATCCTGCCCTGAAACGTGTTCAGGCAGTTCAGCATCGACTGGACATGCTCCCCTGTGAGGCTCGCTGCCTGCTCGACCGAATCCAACTCCATACCGAGAAAAGAGATCCTCTGCCCGGGGGCGAGTTTGCTCTTTTCCCAGTTGACCCGAAGACCCAACTGGCTGAGGTGTCTGAGCACCAGGTCCCTGTGTTCACACAACTGATCCCTGGACTGTGCTAGAATGAGCCAGTCGCCGAGATAGTTGAGGATGCGAACGCCCCGTTCTCTCATGGGCACGAGGGCCCCCTCCGTGACTTTCGTAAAAGACATGGGGGGACAGGGCCAGCCCGAAGGGCAGGACTTTGTACTGATATGCTCGACCCTCGAACGCAAAGCGCAGAAATGGCCTGTGTCGAGGAAGGATCGAGACATGAAAGTACGCGTCCTTCAGGTCGACCGCTGCAAACCAATCTTGGGGACGGATGCATTGAAAATGCGCTTCTGCGTGAGCGTCTTGAGCGGTAGCTTGTGGAGGCTCGATTCAGGACTCGCAGGTCCAAGATTGGCGTAACTCCACCGGTTTTCTTGGGTACAATGAAGTACGGGCTGTAGAGGCCGGTCTTCATATCGGCTGGAGGGACCGGCTCTATCGCGTCCTTCGCCAGCAGGACAGCGATCTCCACATGCAGGACATGGGCATCTGCAGCATTCACCGAAGTGAAGCGGACGCCCTGATCCTGGGGGAGCGCCAGGCGGACTGAATCGCGCAGGCGAGCCTGATGGTCGAATGAGCCAGCGAGACGGACCGAGGAGCACTAGCCAGGCTCCCAGGGACCGTGCAAGCAGGACCATAGGGACCACCGGCGTACCCACCGTGGGGCAGCGAGGTGGAATGCAGGTACCGGACTGGGCGGCGGTCTCGTGGAGGCGGCCCGCAGCGAGGTGAGAGTGAGTGTGCCGTGCAACACTTACCTGATTCCACAGGTGGGCAGCAGGAACATGAGGGGGTTGTCCACTGCTGCCCGCTGGCGAGAGGGAGGATGAGTGTGGTCGGCGTTTGACCGGCCACAACTCTCTCGAGCCCCTGCAGACCCGGAGATGGGAAGGAACTGCTCTTGTGTTGAGAATTTGGGTACCGCTGGGGCTGAGCCCAGCGGCGGAACAGAAACAAAATGGAACACAAGATTCTCCTCCCGGCCCTCCACCGGGGGATGGAGCGGTGTGGTCACCATCTCCAGAAGAGCAGTCCTCCTCACCTCCGGGTCGCCCGTCTCGTGGCAGCTTGCCCTTGGCCTTGCCACCCCTCTTGGCAGGCATCTGGACGGGTAGGGCGGCCTGCTTGCGCCCGGCTCCACAACGCCGCTTGGGGGGAGGCTGCTGCTGCGCGCGGGAGCGGAGGCAGGCGCAGGGCGGCCGCCCGACGCGGCAGCAGGCTGAGGCGCTGCCGGAGGCGGGGTGGAGACAGCAGCTGACCGCCGAGGCAGAATGTGACTGACCGCCTCAGTCTGCTTCTGTGCGGCCGAGAACTGCTGGGCGAAGTTCTGGGCGTCGCCGAAGAGGCCAGTCTGGGAGACGGGGGAGTTAAGGAACCTGACTTTGTCGGTCTCCCTCATGTCTGCCAGACACCGCCAGAGGTGGCGTTCCTGGACCACCATAGTGGACATCGCACGACCCACGGCCCGTGCCGTAACCTTCGTTGCACGAAGCGCGAGGTCCGTTGCGGTTCTCAGTTCCTGGAGAACTGCGGGAACGTGACCACCCTCGTGCAAGGTCTTCAGAGCCGGGGCCTGATGGACCTGCAACAACGCCGTAGCGTGTAAAGCGGAGCCTGCCTCTCCACAAGCCAGGTAGGCCTTCCCGATCAGATCGGATGAGTACCTAGAGGCCCCGGAGGGAAGACACGGGTTCCCCCTGGAAGTGGAGTTAGGGCACAGTTGCATAGCAACGGCCCGTTCCACAGGGGGAACCTGCGTGTATCCCTTTGCAGGTCCGCCATCGAGGGTGGTGAGGGAGGAGGATCCACTTTCATGCAGTAAAAGGTGCCGTCCACGACCTCGTGAGCTCCTCGTGAACCTCCGGGAAAAAAGGCACCGGGGTGGGGTGCTGAGAACCAGCACGGGCCACCCCGAGAAACCAATCATCCAGCCTTGAGGGTTCGGGACATGGTGGAGGGTTCCACATGAGCCCGACTCTCTCGGCGGCCCGGGCAAGCATAGCCATCATCTCCGGATCAGTATCGGGCACAGCGGTCTACCCGGAGGAGCCCCCTGCGCCGACACATCCTCTCCAGAGAGTTCTGACCCTCCCTCCGATGCAGCGATGGACATCTGGTCCTCAAGGGGAGCCCCAAAGGATACGGATGGTGCACATCTCGTGGACGGCCCACCGCGTTCCAATGGCAGCTCTACTGGCAGCTCTACTGGCTGCGGAGTGCGAGAGGGATGAGGGTTCCCCGGGGGTTGGTTCCCTGGGGGAAACGCGCTCACCGTAACCCTCAAATCAGCCGGGCTACTGCCTGAAGTAACTCTCTGAGGAGAGTTAGATCGCGGCAGAGGCACAGAGGCTCCGCCCCTTGCGAGACGGAGCCGCGATCGCAACTCCGAGATGGTCATGTTCCCACAGTGAGAACATGATTCACCCACCAGCGCTGCCTCAGCGTGCTGAACGCCCAAACACGAGATACAGCGCTGATGACCATCCCTCGGTGACAGGAAACCACCGCATCCAGAAACACACAGATAGAATGTCATCTTGAAAAAGACGCAAGCTCTATGTATAAGCTCTTTCAGAAGGACGCTCTCCTTGGTGCTGAAGCACGCAGGGGGAGGGGTCGCGCCGACACCGTCAGGGGATAGTGCAGCCTGACGTGCGCGCTCTCTCACACGAAGGCGCTCTCTTACCAGCCGTGGGAACGGCTTTTTAGCGCTCTCCACCTAGCGCACCGAACCGGCTGTGAGAACAGCCTTTGTGATCGTTCTGTTCAAACAACAAAGAGAGATGATCAGAAAACCACGACGACCGCTGCTGTGCCGTCACACCAACACCGAATGAAGAGATCGCTTCCAAAGGCGGCTTCCGTCTTCAGTCAGGACTGCGAAGTAAGGAGTGATATCTGTAGTAACCATCTACCACTCGGCCCAAGCAAAATGCTAATTTGATGCAATCACCTGTGTCTCATTTATACCCGCACAGCGTGGCATGAGCACCTGGTGCAATCATTGCATGCCAATGTGCATTGGCTCGTTTTAGTTACACTCGAAGTAGATTGGCTCGCATAAGCGAGATTCCTATTCGTCGGTACTCCAACGTGGCGTCGAGAGTGACCGACTGAATGGGAACTATTTTAACTATAATGTGCGTATATATATATATATATATATATATATATATATATATATATATATATATATATCTTGTATTTTATCTCAAAATTAAGTATGTTGTTTTATTCACATTGAAATGAGCGAAAATAAGTTAATACAGCCTCTTATTTCCATGAGGTAAACAAAATGCTGCTTGGTTATTTTAACATATATTTACGGCCCATTTATGCGGGTGGTGGGAGAAAAACACTGATTCGGACAGTAATAAAATCACAGACAATGTCAATGATGAAAATACCTTACGACCTAACTTATTTCCACTCATTTCGATGTGGAATAAAACAACATCCTTAATTTAGATTTTTTTTTTTTTAAATAGATTTAAATAATTAAATAATAACATTAAAGTTGAACCACTGGAGTCACATGGACTATTTTAACGATGTATTTACTTCCTTTCTGGACCTTGAAAGTGTTAATTAAATTGCCATCTATAGAGGGTCAGAGAGCTCTCGGATTTCATTAAAAACATCTTCATTTGTGTTCCGAAGATGAACGATGGTTTTACGGGTTTGGAATGGCATGAGGGTGAGTAATTCATTTTCATTTTTGGGTGAACTAATCCTTTAATATGTCTGAATTAACCTGACTATATTGAGTTACCTTGTGAAGGCAATTTTTTTAGGGTCATATGAGGTAGAAATAGGCAACAACTGCACATTTCCACTTTTTATAGTTTGGAATCAAACAGAAAAGACAGAAAAAGCCTCCTGAGTCCAAGAGGTTCTGGGGCATATGGTGAGAAATGAAAGTTTAAAAGGTTATTTGAGTAATTAGTGGCAGACACAGACCCTAGTGGACACAGTTTATAAATGAAACCAACTGTTCATACTAAAACATACATTTGCACTGTATTTAAAGGGATAGATACCCAACAAATTATAAATATGACGTGATCTACTCAGCCACAGGTCACTCACTTTGCATAAAGTCTTTCAATCAAAACACGTTTATCATATGACTTTAGAAGACTCTGAATATAGTGCACAGTCATATAGTTTTAACAGTATGTTCTGCCATTCTTTGGAGTATTATATCTGCAGTCTGTGCAGACTATGTGTGTAAAACAGAAGTATGGATTTTCTGCTGAATTGAAATCTCCTTTTTGTGCACCTTTGAGAAATAAAATTGCACATGCTGAGCAATATGAGCGTGACAGTCAATGAATATCCAATTTTAGGTGGACCTATATATATAAGCATATATCCACATGTGCACAAAAAGATCCACATATTGAAGCTAGCTAATTTGGCATAGATGAAACACCTGCATAATTCTGCAGATTAAGCATCTCCCTGTTGTAATCAGACCTGCCAAATCAGTGAAAACTCACTACACGCGGCCATAAGCAAATCATTCTGGGCCCTACCTTTCTGAAAAAATTAAATACAGACATGGTGGAGAGTGCACATGCTTCGATATGTTTGCTTGGTAGTCCCACCAATATTAAAAGATATATATTCAAGTAGAAATAATATTTATTCATATTTCACAGTAGTATTTTATTTTTATTTTTTTAAACAAACTTACTTTCACAAAACTTGGTTATGCTTTTGCTGCTACACCTTTCTTGTCTTTTATCAGAGAAGAAAGCGATAGCAGAGAAGGAGGGTGCACCAAGTTCCTTTTCTCTCAGTATCTTTCTCTCTCCTTTTTATTTGACCTTACTGGCTCTCTCTCTCTCTCTCTCTCTCTCTCTCTCTCTCTCTCTCTCTCTCTCTCTCTCTCTCTCTGTCTCATTCTCTGTCTTCTGTCATTACTTTGTGCGTTGCTTTCACCAAGGGGTCGTCTAGAGTCCTGCTGTCCAAAATCTATGAAAGGCTCTCGGCTTATGCAGCCTATTTCATTCATTCTACAGGGCAAAACAGTACGATTTTTTCAGCTGCCCCTAGTACTCTCCACCAACATTTCAAATAGCACCACAATAAATTAATAGCTGTATATTTAGCATGTATTTTTATGTTGCAAAAATATATTAAGACTATTATAAAATGCTATATATATATATATATATATATATATATATATATATATATATATATATATATATATATATATATATATATATATTGTAGAGACTTAAAACAAATGTGCATGATCATCAGGCGTAGGATGTAGTGACAGCGCAGCGACAATTGTGTCAACTGGCCTAAAACTCTCTCACACTGCCCCTGGGCCAGCGGACCGTTATTGTTGAGCTCTGCTCTATGAATCTCTCTCCTCTCTCGAACAGTAACACATGGTCAGAGCCATAATTCAAATATACTGGGTTTGATTCACCAAAAGGCAGTGCTAACCTTCAGAAGTCTATATTCAATATTCCACGCTTTTGTGTCCATAAATGTAAATCGTAAATCATAATTCAATTTATTCTCAAATGCTGATGTGGTGCTAAAGACATTTCTTATTATAATTAATGTTGAAAACTGTTGTGGTACTGTGGAAATTGTAATAAATTGTGTCAGAATACTTTGAGTAGAAAGTTCAAATGAACACCATTTATTTGAAATCTGAAATACCTTGTAACATTATAAATGTCTTTACTGTCACTTTACTTGATGCACCCTTGCTGAACAAGTATTAAAGACCGATTGTGGTGAAAATCAAGTTTTTAATATGCTTTGAGTCAACACCATTGCTGAGTATTTTCTTCTTAAAGGGATAGTAAACCCCATGATTTACTCCTCAAGTCATCCTAGGTTCATATGACATTATTCTTTCAGACGAATGCAATCGAGTTGTATTAAAAACGTCTCTTCCAAGCTTTATAATGGCAGTTTCTGTTTTGAAGTCCATAAAAGTGCACCTATCCATCATAAAAAAGTGCTCCACACGTCTCCGACGGGTTAATAAAGGACTTTAAATATCCATATTTAAAACTTTACAAACTGTAATCTCTAACTTCTGCTAAGAGTTGTACGTGCATTCACAAGAGACTGCCATTCCAGCGTATGACCAAGCGTCAGCCTCCCCCAGTTTCTCTTGAAGCCAATACGGAAGTGACTTAATCTGCACTTCATCGACTGGCCACTAGTGACAGGCTCCAAACGGGAGCAGAATCTCATTGAGCCCCATGATAAAACGACCAACTTTACAGCAGAAAAAAAAAAAACATTTACAGACTAGTACAAATTGTGGTTTTGGTCTAAACAGCTAATTTTGCCCTTGATGACAACTGTGAGGGGTGAATATTTTTAATAACTCTTTTGTTTGCATTATATAAAGCCTTAAAGTTCTGCATAATTAAGGGTGTGGCCACTTGAGTGACAGGTGGATAGCCATTTGTCTGCTGTCTGTTAGTCATCACGTCACCTCAGCTCCAGCCTCGTCCCGCCTCTGCCCATTGTCAGTTATCTGTGAGTGACGTGCGGTGACGCGCTGCCAAGAAGAGAAGCCAGGTTATCCCAGTATATTTTTCTGTTGATATGAAAAATCGTGTACATTTAGCAATATAGCAGGTGAATTATGTATATGATGTAGGGATGCAGCGATTAACCGATTTATTTCTGATTTATTAGAATGTATTTGTGGCGAGGTAGATGAGCGAGAGACATGGGAGGAGCAAGTGAGACCGGTGCGTGATTTGAGAATGAGCGTCACCTGCGAGTCCTCTCATGAGGGAGCTCGGAGGCATATAAGGACGAGCGACACTAGTGAAGGACGAGAGAGGACCAGGCCTGGACTTTATGTTGCGTTTTATTTATAAGTATCGCGTTTATTTCGTTTTTCCTTTTTTATTCAAAATATTTACAAAATTGTTAACTATATCATGAATTATGATATATTACGATTGTCAAATATGTGGAAGTGAATGTTTTGTCGTTTAAACACCTTTATAATGATCATGTTAGTTGATATAACGCGCAATGAGTTTGCAATTCAGAGGATCTGTTTTCATCACGTAAATTCATCAGTTTTCCCCGAAATACATAGAAGTGGCCAGTGAACATGGGAGAAGAACCAACTTTATTGTTTCATGCACAATGTGTATCTGATAAGAATAAAATATTTATTTAAATTTTAATTAAAATCATTATTACTGCAGCTTCCATAGATATCGGTGTATGGAATTTAAATTTAACAAACTATACATGTCTTTTTATAGGCTAGTAATTCATTTAAATGTCTATTTAAATCTCTGAAACCTCAAATAAACATTATGTGGCTGAATAGTTATGTATGAATTGTGATATGAAAATCACTGCGTGCGTCATCTCTGGCTCAGTGCCAGCCAAAGCGCAGAAGCACGTTTGGATTTATCAGTGACGCAAACAAACCAAAATAATAGACATGACTTTTTCAGGCCACATGTAAAATTAGATGAATTATTAAAAAGATTATTCAAATGAATACATATGGATGACAGTTAGTGACAGTAACAGTTCAGTTTATTCCCCTCACACTGACATTGATGTTTACAGAGCAAAGGCCACCTTTCTTTAATTAATTTCTTTAATTCCAAAGGGAGAGATGGACTTTTGTCTTTATTATTATTTTGTGCTGTATTATTTATTACTGTGTTATTTCTGGTTCAGATGGTAACAAACACCATTTGAACCAGACAGTTTAAAATCTAAAGAGAGTTCATGTGATTTTATACATTGTTGTGAAATTAATGAATGCATAATATTCATAATAATTGTGAAACCGTGATTATTTCTCAGACTATAATCATGCCAACAAAATCTATAATCGTTGCATCCCTAATATGATGTAAATAACGATGTTATGATGAACTATATGCCTTTCTCCAATGATGTTCTAAGTTGTTCAAAGCTTTTGTAAGGATACTGATTTTTAGAAGGCAGCCGTCTGACTCTGAGGTGGTGAGCGGGAACATGGTTTGTGTAACATTAGCAACACAATATTAGCTGTTTGATAACATAGTCAAGCAAAAGGCTAATCATAATAATTACCGTTTTATGTGTCCAACGTTGTAGAGAGCGATACATAAAATGCATTACCATTCTGATTCATTGACTTGTAGATGAGCCTGTATGAGTGAGTGGAGGCGGGGCTCATTTGCATATTCATGGGGCCGCATATACTAAATGAAGCAAGCTATTTTAAGGCATGAATAAATTTTTTTCAAAGGAAAAAAGTTAAATATGTACTTTTGGTGATCAAAGATGAGTTTTAAGGGATAAAGTTATTGACAACAGAGGACTTTAATAAAAATTAAAAACCTCTTTGAATGAGTGTATATCATTATAACCTTTAATACATTAACATTAAATTAAGCATTAAATTACTATTAGAAACTATTGGCAAGGCTTTAGAAAGTCTGTTACCTACACTAGTAGCCTAAAACAATACCTAAAATCTATTTGCTTATTGGTTAATATTTTTTCCTGCCCACACAGCCTAGGTGACATCATACGAAAAGAACATTTGTTTTAGAGAGCAAGGAAGTTGATAGCTGATCACACAGCAAAAACATGAATTAAAAAAGTAAATGGGGCAATAATAATGTGATCCTTATTTAAACTTGGAGATGGTCATACAGTGAGGTTACACAATATACATCCCATACTATTAAAATGGAAAACGACATTAACGTTACTAATATTAACCAACTACATCCATTGATGGAGTGAAACTTAATAATGATCAATCACGATTGTACTGTCTGTGAAACAGGATTTCTCCATTCTTGTGAAGTACAAAATGTATGGTTTGTGTGCGTGAACATGAGTGTGTTATTCTTAGAGCATCAAGACTCCGCTGATGGAGAGAAATAGCTGCTGCAGGGTACTCATGAATAAAAGACCAAAGTTACTCAAGAGCATATCTATTCACACACACACATGCACACATACTGAATCTAATGGGAGCTACATGGCTTGATGGTTTACACACTTTTCATACACATACGCCCACAAAGAGGGTGCAAAACTAACATAAAATTCTCAAATAACTACTAAGAGACAAAAAAGGCTTTGTCAGTACAAATACCGCTTTCTGTCATAGCAGTTTTGCACATTGAATGCTATCATAAAGTTTCATCTTGAATGGCTTCTGTGTGGTCTAGGCCCAATTATTTTGAATTTACTCTGGCTCTCTAGTAGTGCAACATCATAATGTCTGGATGTCGGTCCTCACTAAGTGACCTCGAACTCACTAAATAATTCACTGGGCTCTGGGATGCATTGGAATGTTTTTGCAACTTGACAAATGTTGCCGCTGCAGCTTCAAAGACAAACTGACACACTTCATAATGAAGTGGACCGAAACATCAGAAGCCAAGATTTACGGTCATTCATTCCCTTTGACCAACACAATCATAGCAACATGAAGTGACAGACATGGGCGTTTTGAAGGATCCACAGAAATGGGTCTCTGCACTGCAAATAATTTGGTTTATTCAGATTATCCAGAGCCCTTCAAGGTGCTCCAGAAATCCCATCCCTTTGGGTAAACTCCAAACGGATTAGATATTAAATTCATTATTTTCCAGCCATAACATAAAGTAGCATTGGAAAATTTAATCAGAGTCAAGTATAAAATTACAGATTGTCAAACACGGTTCATTTAAAACATTCTGCACGACATCAAATGCACATATGGGGCAAATAAAATAAAAAGCTTTTCAAAAAGGGCCACGTGTTTATTTGGTGTGCTTGCCCAATTTAAGTTGCTGTTATTGCATTATGAATTATGACTTCCATTTTATGCATTCTGACCTCTGCGTACGCCTACACTAGGACTATGCATGAGATTTAGAAGCAGGACTGATGAATAATGAACAGTCCGCTTGCAACAACTCTAGTTTTCCGTCTGGACTAAATGTAGCAGCAAATGGGGATAAACTTCCCTCATTAAAGTCCAAATTCCGTCTTCTGTGCCATATCTCAAATCCTGAAATCAAATTTCTGCACCATCACATTTAGTGCATACCCAAAGTTTTAAGTTTTAGCTCCTTCCACTCAAGCACAAATTAGATTTGAAATATCATATAGGCACTACAAATCAGCTTCAAAAGGAATAATTACCTCTGTCAGCACTTCTTATTCACTTAATATTATGACTCACACTTCTTATGGACTAATCTACAGAGTTCGTTTGTTAGCAGAATTAAGCAGATAATAATATCTTTAAATTGCCTGCACAAATTGGTATTCTGAAAATAAAAAGGCGCCATGCTGCAAACCCTCTGATGGCAGATTTGTAGTGGAATCTAACAGCCACATAGGGTAACCCGAAAGGTTCCTGCTTTGCTTTCATCCCATGCCACTAATGGCTTTAAAGCTTTCATCTTCCACCTTCTGACATATTGCGATTGGTGCACAATTCATGCAAAGGTTGTGCCCAAAAGACCTTAGTTCAGAGCTGACCAGCCAATAGCAGCACAAGATGAAAGCAGAGACAAGAACCTGACTAATTTTTAGGAATTATGATTTCCTTTGACTTCTTTTAGACCAAATTTAAAAGTACCCCATTGTGCAGAGGATTTTCAAAGTTAACAACATTATCTTTACTCCAGGGACATTATATGTTCAAAAACTTTTTAGTTCCACTCTCTTGATCTGGATCATTTGAATAAAGTTTGGAAAGCATTTTGAGTGTACTGAGAACACGCATAGAAAAAAACAAAACTGAAATCTTACATTTTGACACTGAATTAATAAATATTATATTATTAACATTTTACAATATGGTTTAATTATTTAATGCATTAGATATCACGAACTGGCAATAAACAATTGTTTTTACAACATTTAATAATCTAGGTTAATGTTTTCATAAATGCACACTTAGAAAAAACTATGCCAAAAGGGGAGAAAGGGAGAAATATAGGGAGAAAAAATATTTCATGTTTAACAATTATTTATTTTTCTTTTTTCTGGTGCTAAAGTGTTTACTGACGGCTTAATTCAAACAATTTTATTAAATTTAAAAATGAATTAAATCTAAATTAATGAATTAAAACTAAATCCACACAATGGAACCCTAAAAGGTTGTATTCTTTATATGCAGTGTTTGCCAGAACCCTTTAAGGTTCCATATAGAACCTTTTCTTTAAAAAGAGTGTATGTTATTGTTCATTATTACATGACTGTGGAATACTTGATTCTGATTGGTCAATCGCGCTATCCAGCGATATATTATTCCCTGATAACAACTGGTAAAAACTGATAACACAGGCTCATCCGGGTAACTAAAGTCAGCGCTATATGCTTGCTAGGAAAAAAACGCTGCACTCTTTTCTACGTGGAAGGTTTGCGTTTGATGAGCTAATAAAATATTAAAACTCAAATCAATATTTTGTGGACAATTATTTAATTATGTCATCTGGGTATCGTGGAGTCGCGCTTGCTTTTTTATACAAGCACAGCTGTTGCCATTTTGCAACGATTGTTTTGTACAGTGTAATGGATAAGATTTAATCTCAAATAAATCTCTCTTAATCCCATAATTATTTATGTTGTGAAATGCGTTGTAATAAGTGGTATGACTGTACCGTATCCCTTAAAAGGGGGTGAAACATCTCATGTCAATCTTGAGTACCTATAGAGTAGTATTGCATCCTTCATATCTCCGAAAAGTCTTTAGTTTTATTATATTTATAAAAGAAAGATACGCTGTACTGAGTCTTTCCGAATAAAACCGAGCAGCTGGAGGCGCATCGTGTGGACGAAGCTAAAGAATCACGAGCGCGCGCAGCTATTGTGTTGAGAGCGTCTGAAAGCGGTAACATCCTTAAATGTGGAATAGAAAAGTTATCCTAAATAGACCATGGCTATCAATCAGATTCAACCATACATATATGATCCAGAATCTGATCCGGAGGCTGAAATTGAACAGGAGCAGCAGCAACAGCGACTACAGCAGGACGTCTCTATGTGGTATGTACTGTAACTGTATTTGCTTAGCAGCTGTCATGCGTGTGTTTTACAACATTTGTGTGTGTTTACTCATGGTTTATGAGGACATGATTTGGTTTATGGACTATTGTATGCGACTAAACATTAGCAGTAGCAAGCAGAATGGTTTTGCAGAATAGTTTACATAGAAAAACAAGTAGCGCATTTGAATTAAGAAGCGCTATGGTGTGTATTTAAATGTAAATACACACCATACATCGCATGCTCCATTGATAAATTAACTAGACACGATCATGTTGTTTACTGATGTGTACTTACGCGACGATAGCCAACAACACAGACATTTGAAGCAGTTTTACTCACCGCCTGCAGTTCCAACGCATGACCGTGAACCTTTATCGCTGGGACCACTCCATCTTTCAGCATTAGACAAGCTACAAATTCAGCGTCGAACTGGGCCTTGTTTATAAAAACAAATCGTCGCCGAAATGCAATGGAACAAACAAAAACACTTGCGCAACTCAGTTGCTGCTCCGGAAAAAGAAACTCCATCCCCTGTCCCATTAATGCTGGGTTCTTTGAGAAGAACCGTCTTGCCCTGACAACCAAAAACACATTTCTTTGGTGACATTGTTGATTTCGTGAAGTCCTGTTACTGCAGTGCAGCCGGCCTCCCTAAAGCTGAGCAAAGCGTGTTATTGGGCGTGCATTTGCCCTCTTGCTCTCAAAGCAGAGGCTTTGCGTTTAAAGACCTAATAAAACATTTTAGCTCAATATTTTGTCTCTAATTATTTACTTGTGTGGCAAGTAGCCATGTAATAACTGGGATAATGTTCATCCAGCCTTTTGTTATCACAGAATAAACCCCTTCAGGCTGATGCAAGACCCCTCCGCTTTGCAGATGTACATTGTTCCTTACTTGTTAAATTATGTTAATTCAGAAACCTTAATGCTAACTTATACATTAATCTAGATGAGTAAATTCTGACAAAGTATTGTTCATTGTTAGTTCATAATACCTAACGCAATAGCTAATGTAAACAAAGCTTATACACTCACCTAAAGGATTATTAGGAACACCTGTTCAAATTTCTCATTAATGCAATTATCTAATCAACCAATCACATGGCAGTTGCTTCAATGCATTTAGGGTGTGGTCCTGGTCAAGACAATCTCCTGAACTCCAAACTGAATGTCAGAATGGGAAAGAAAGGTGATTTAAGCAATTTTGAGCGTGGCATGGTTGTTGGTGCCAGACGGGCCGGTCTGAGTATTTCAGTCTGCTCAGTTACTGGGATTTTCATGCACAACCATTTCTACGGTTTACAAAGAATGGTATAAAAAGGGAAAAACATCCAGTATGCGGCAGTCCTGTGGGCGAAAATGCCTTGTTGATGCTAAACAGAACAGAATGAGAACACGGATCCATCATGCCTTGTTACCACTGTGCAGGCTGGTGGTGGTGGTGTAATGGTGTGGGGGATGTTTTCTTGGCACACTTTAGGCCCCTTAATGCCAATTGGGCATTGTTTAAATGCCACGGCCTACCTGATCATTGTTTCTGACCATGCCCATCCCTTTATGACCACCATGTACCCACTCTCTGATGGCTACTTCCAACAGGATAATGCACCATGTCACAAAGTTCGAATCATTTCAAATTGGTTTCTTGAACATGACAATGAGTTCACTGTACTAAAATGGCCCCAACAGTCACCAGATCTCAACCCAATAGAGCATCTTTCGGATGTGGTAGAATGGGAGCTTTGTGCCCTGGATGTGCATCCCACAAATCTCCATCAACTGCAAGATGCTATCCTCTCAATATGGGCCAACATTTCTAAAGAATGCTTTCAGCACCTTGTTGAATCAATGCCACGTAGAATTAAGGCAGTTCCGAAGGCGAAAGGGGGTCAAACACAGTATGGTGTTCCTAATGATCCTTTAGGTGAGTGTATATATTTTATTAAAATTAAACTAATTCTTTAAGTATTATGAACTAACAATAAATATACATTATATTGCCAAACGTTTTGGGACATCTGCCTTTACATGCACATGAACTTCAAATGACATCCCATTCTTAATCCGTAAGGTTTAATATGGAGTCCACCCTTTACAGCTATAACAGCTTCAACTCTTCAGGTCAGTCAAGTTCCTCCACACCAAACTCATTCATCCATGTCTTTATGGACCTTGCTTTCTGCACTGGTGTGCAGTCATGTTTGAACAGGAAGGGGCCATCCCCCCAAACTGTTCCCACAAAGTTGGGAGCATGAAATTGGCCAAAATGTCTTGGTATGCTGAAGCATTAAGAGTTCCTTTCACTGAAACTAAGTGGGCAAGCCCAACCCCTGAAAAACAATCCCACACCATAATCCCCCCTCCACCATACTTTAGACTTGGTACAATGCAGTCAGGAAAGTATTGTTCTCCTGGCAACCACCAAACCCAGACTCGTCCATCAGATTGCCAGACAGAGAAGCGTGATTCTTCACTCAAGAGAATACGTCTCCACTGCTCTAGAGTCCAGTGACAGCGTGCTTTACACCACTGCATCTGATGCTTTGCATTGCATTTGGTGATGTAAGGCTTGGATGCAGCTGCTCGGCCATGGAAACCCATTCCATGAAGCTCTCTATGCACTGTTCTTGAGCTAATCCAAAGGCCACATGAAGTTTGGAAGGTCTGTAGGTATTGACTGAAGTTTGCGACCTCTGCGCACTGTGCGTCTCAGCATGCGCTTACCCCGCTCTGTGATTTTAAGTGATCTACCACTTCATGGCTGAGTTGCTGTTGTTCCCAATTGCTTCCACTTTGTTATAATACCACTAACAGTTGACCGTGGAATATTTAGTAATGAGGAAATTTCACAAATGGACTTATTGCACAGGTGGCAACCTATCACGGTACCGCACTTGAATTCACTGAGCTCCTGAGAGCGACCCATTCTTTCACAAATGTTTGTAGAAGCGTCTACATGTCTATGTGCTTGATTTTATACACCTGTGGCCATGGAAGTGATTGGAATCATATGTATAATATTACAGCATATTATTTTAATCCAATTTACATTTGTTGGGCATGTTACATTGCAGTTTCATTGAAATGTTAGAAATACAGTATTTTTCATACATATGCTAGATAGCACCTTGAGGGGGCAGAGATTTAGCATAAACTGGAAGTCAGCCTGTTCTATCAACAGAATTCATATACACTTTTTCTACTTGATTCAACCAATATGAAGCACAGACAATCTTTCACTTGACCTTTAAAATGTCCCTTGCTTTCAAAATCTCAACTGACTGTATGTTAACCTACCATAAACATATTTCAATAGTAATGAAATTCAATCACTGTAAAATTATATTGACGCATTAGAAAACAGTCTGCACAGTGTAATAAACACATTTATCCATCAAATATATTTGGACAAGTAGAGCAATGTCAGACTGAGACCTGAGCTAGTATGTGATCAATATTTTATTGATTATTTTTGCAGTGACAGTAAGCATATCACTCTGGCACATGCTGCTGCCTTTCAATGTATTTGTATGGCATTGATAAGCACAGTGTGAACCCAGCCATTAGAACAAAGCCCTGCTGCTAAAACACACACTCCATTCTCTTTCTCTCAATCTGTTTCTCCTCTTTTTTCTTCTTTTACTATACTATACACACACACACACACACACACACACACACACACACACACACACACACACACACACACACAATGCCATGCCATTACTGCACTGCTGGTTGCTGTATTATGCCTAAACACACACAGCAGTGAGCCAAAGACTTATTCAAACAGTGTTAGCATGTTAGAGGAATCATTTATGTTCATTTTAGTACGATATATTTATTTGTGTGCAAGAATAATTTAGCGAATAACTGTTTTCATGAGCTCTCTGCATATGAAATATCCTTTTTAAATTCATGCTACTCTGCAGTAAAAAGAGGTCAGCTAGTGTTACCATCGACTGCATGATGCAGAGACATCACTGCTGACTGCACACCTGACAAATGTCAATCAAAAAGGTTTTGCTACCCTTCAGTGATTTTGGATGGTTTGGAATCTGAATCTGAATGAATGTGAGCAGCCAAATCACATAATAGTCTACAGCATGATTCCCACGCAGCGGGTACTTAAACAGGTCCCAGGGGGTCCTTGGAAAGAGTTCAATTTTACTTAGTTAAATCTATCACAAAAAAAATAAAAACATAAACGGATTTATGTAGTTCCTTACAAAAATTAAAAGCGAATTGGTGAGTCTGTTTTTCACTAATAAGGCTGTGGGGGTACAAAACAAAAGGCTGAGCAAATCTAGTCTACACCATATAAATCTTTTAGAATACAATGGAATACGCTGTAAAAATCAGGAGTGCAACAATGTATCAGACAATAATCGGTATCGGCCGATAAAAGCAATTATTTTCACTATCAGTCATTGACTGATTGTTTAAAAATGTCTAAACAGTTGTTTATGTGCTGTGAACAATTGAGAAAGAAAAAAGGATGTGTGTAATTTATATTAGGTCATTTATATAATTAATTAATTATATTAGTTATATTTCATTTATACAGTGAAGACTGTTATTTTACATTTATTAAATTTCTGTACCTGAATACTGTTAGATTTACTTGAAAAACAAAGCACTGCTTATTTCAACTGTATCTTTCTTCTGTTGTACTCATCTATGCTTGTAATTAGTTTATTATTTCAGATTCACTCCCTTACAAAATCACCCAAATTATTCCAGAATGATTAATTATTTACAAATAGAGCTATTCAGATCATCTGGTGAAATAGTTTTTATATTGCAATATGTATATAGCAGAAAAACTAAATATCGCAATGTAAGTTTTTTCCAATATCGTGCAGCCCTAGTATACACGTAAACACAGTCGGTTTTGTCTCAAGTGAAAGTATACAGCAGAGAACAGATTGGCTCTGTGCATCGTTTAAAGTGACAGCAGCCTAATAATCCTGTTTTATTTGTTTGTTTTTATTTGTCTTTTGTTGTTTGATTAACATTAAATGACCGCACTGCTCTTGAATATTATTACTAATATTATTTTACATTTGAATCCTTATTAAATTTCTTTAGTATTTCTTACCTCAATACTATTGTTAGACCTACCTAAAAAGCACTTTATTTTATTTGTATCTTTATTCTGTTTTATTTATTTGTGCTACTGCTTGTAAATTGTTTATTTGTTCTTATTTTATTACTGACTGTTTGCTTGTCTTTTTTGTGAATTGAGTTCAGAGTTTGAAATCAGGCTTGTGCTGTGTGTAAGCTATTGCAAAACATTATAAAACATTATTGCCCCATTGAAAAAATAAATAAATAAATGCACTGCACAATCAAACATTTAGGTGGGATAATTATATATATATTTAAATGTCAAAAAGAAAAAAAATGGCCTCCTCCCCTTCAATTAAAAAAATCCCTCCAGAAGAGTCACCTAAGGGGGGGATTCCCTCCATTTCCCCCCCAAGAAATCCAGGGCCTGAATGAATGTCTGTAAAAATCTTGATTGGAGCATCCCTATAAATAATTCTACATGATAAAAAGAAGGCTTCAAATAGATTTGAAGAGGCAGATACTGCTTCCTGTGATCAACGATCGGTGATCGGCTCCAAAAAATCCGTATCGGAGCAATACTGTCACAGCATCTTTTATGGTGAATGTCTGGCAACCACAGCTGCCAGTTTTTCTGTTTGTTTGTAAATTTAATAGAATATTTTTTACAGTATAGAACTGAATGAAATAAGAAAACAGAAAATGAATGAAACAGAAAACAGAAAACAACACAGCATAAAGTAATGTAACAGGACAGTACAACTCACAAAACTAGATCTTTGCATTCTAGTGGCAATTTCAGAAAGGATTCCTGACAGAAAAATGAATTTGCTTAGACAATTTACCATAAAAATTTTCCTCAAACGTAAGTGCTGTACATGTGGATCTACGTGGTACAGGTTTAACTGCCTTTAAGGATCGTCTAAAACATCCCTCATAAGATGATTATGTAATGTTAAGAGTATATGGTGCACTGCGCTGTAGAGGGATGATTGATACAGCTAGAAAAGTTCCCATGATGCCATGCGTGTTTGGCCTGCCCCCATGGGGGCTTCATTAAAAGATCAAACTATCAAAATCAACAAATCTCTCCTTCACTCAAACCTTCTTTTGCTATACATCTCTAAACGTGTCTTTCCCGTGTGTGTGTGTTTAACAGCTTCGAAACAGAGAAGTTTCTCTGAGGTTTCTTGTCCTTTTTGGATATAAAAATTCTAATAAAGGAGGAACATGCAAGCAGCAGTGTACATCCTTTCTCGCGTGCATGTCGATTATGATCTCTCGTTTCTGAGAGCCCATTGAGAGTAACCGTGTGATTGCAAGTGCACGCGTTTCAGGATGTGGGTGCACATGTTGCATGTAATCCCTTTCCTGGGGAAAATTCCTCCACAATCTTCACAGTAACAGCTGGGGTTACCGTGACAACACCCCATTACTGTTGTGCTAACACTCCGGTAGCCTTGGCAACACCATGGTGACACCATGGCAACGGAGCCTTTTGACAGAGATAAGAGAGGTGGTTAGTGCCGCAGACATGGAACATTTAAATTCATCACCCTCTTCTTGCATCTCCCCTCTCGTGTGCCACTGTTGGCGCATTACTTTTATATAAATTGGATTCAATTCATTTTCAACGCAATTGAAATGCTTTACTGTTGAAAAATGTGATCAACTGGAAATGTGGCCTTTGAGAGTCAATCCAATGACGGGCAGTGTTATAAAGATGATGATTCTGCCACGCTCACTGCCTGTGTTTGGAGATCCTCTAATATTTATCATCTGGCCCTCAATCTATACGTCTTCATCTGCGTCTCTCCCTCACTCTTGCGGAGGAGAGTTGAACAGTCAAGCTTTATTCTGTCAGGCTGTAATTAGCTTTCAGATTCGATGACACTTCTTTTGTTTATTCATCCTTTGCGGTGTCTTTTTCCTCATTGAAGCGTGGCTTGGAGGAGTAACATCCTTTATATCAGATGAGAAATAAAACCGTGTTTCATATTCTCAGAACACTCCCTCACTTCTCTCAGAATTCTCCCTGTTCCCTCACGCTATTCTTCTCAAAGACTAAGTTTTAAAACGCAGTCGTGTTTCCTTTCTTTTTTTCCCCATCCCACTCTCCCTGTTGTCTTGTTCTCTAAATCCCTTCCTCCCTCCTTCCGTCCATGTTTGTTGTGCTTTTCCTCTAAACTCTCGTTCAGATCTTTCTCTCTCTCTCATGGCCTCTCTTTGCTGATACTAATGTCTGTTTGCTGTTTTTGTATCTTCCTGTAACCGAAGCCAATCTCCACCAGATATAGGGCACTCAAGGAAATAAAGTCAACAATTTAAGTTGTCACTCTGAACTCAGGGGAGACGGTCAGCTCGCTAATGCTATACACTGTGCTGCAATCAGACAATCGCTAATGCGTCTGACATTTGTTCTGTCTGACCCTGCATGCATAATTCCAGTACTGACTACAATCTGAAACTCTGCCTTAAAATAAAAATAAACAAATAATGACTGTGATCATAGGGAATAAATATATACTTGAAATGAGAATTGCTAATCATCATTACTTTATTATTATTATTATTATTATTATTATTGAAGTCCTTTTACAGCTTACAAAAACAAAGAGAGATTCTCTTAAAATTCCTCAGTAAAAAAATAAATTAAAAAACCTCCATTTGCTCTCAAATGAATCTCCTTTTCTGTCTAGAACAGTTGAGATATTAAAGAAATCTAATATGTGATTTTTTTCCTTTTCTGTGGATTGTTTTTCTGCACCGTCTAACACAATTCATCCTCAACACATCCTCATGAACTTAAACTAGGGATGCACCGATAGGATATTTTGGGGCCGATACCGATTTTAACAAACAATTATTGGCCGTTTCCGATACTGATATTTGTCACTGTGACATTTTGTCATGAGTGTTTATATATATATATATATATATGTATACGCTATTTGATTTAAGTGTACTGACCTATGTTTTATTTATTCATCAAAACTTTGACAAATTCCATGACATTATGCAGTAAATTCCATTTTTATGACTGGATTCCATCTGCGTTGTCCGCATCGCAGAAATGAATCCTTATGAAAGTTACAAAAGTTAATTTAGTCAAGAGTAGTAAGCAAATTATTTTGTTGGTCTTTTGTTGTTTGATGAACATTAAACGCAGCAGGAATATTACATTATAATCTTGGATTATGCAGCAGACATTATACAGCTCAGTGCCTTCATACAGTTCATTAATAAACCATCGGTTTGTTATATCTGTCTTTTTCATGCTATAGCCGATATGCTGATGGTTGTAAATTGATCAAAAACGGCCGATAAATATTGGCGGCCGATACATCGGTGCATCCCTAACTTAAACAGTTTTAAGCTGTCTCCTCATAAAATGTTGAGTTTAGAAATGTCTATCACTGCTAATGCAAGCATCAAAGTCAAGCTTGTTTTTCCCAAATACTTTATTCAATACTTTGCCCACTCTTAGTAAACCCACAGAAAAGACATGGCAGATGTGATGTCTGGTAACACCTAGCATCCATTTGCAAGAACTGAACATCCTGTCTAAACCAGTCATGACATGACAAGTTTCCAGCAATAAGT
Source organism: Paracanthobrama guichenoti (assembly GCA_018749465.1). Taxonomy (NCBI): domain Eukaryota; kingdom Metazoa; phylum Chordata; class Actinopteri; order Cypriniformes; family Gobionidae; genus Paracanthobrama; species Paracanthobrama guichenoti. Next base: position 7,164,001 of record CM031943.1, read on the forward strand.
AATGTGTCTCTCCTCACTCGTGCAGTGAAATGCTGCACAACATGGCATAAATCACAGCCAATCAGAAAATATTTCATGTTTATTAATATAGAGTTATGTGGAGAGAGATTCTGAATCTGTAAGATTTTACTGTGGGGCAGAGCTACCAAAAATAGATACCAAGTTATGTGGCTGGTCAGGACAAAAACACAAATTACCAACAAATTATACAAATATTATAATATTAAATATAAATATGTAAAGAAGAATAAAATTATATATATATATATATACACACACATACACACACTGATCTGGCATAACATTATCACCACCTTGAGGTTTCTTGCTGCCAAAACAGCCCTGACCTGTCAAGGCATGGACTCCAATAGACCCCTGAAGGTGTACTGTGGTTTAGCAGCAGATCCTTTAAGTCCTGCAAGTTGCGAGGTAGGGCCTCCGTGGATCTGACTTGTTTGTTCAGCACATCCCACAGATGCTCAATTGGATTGAGATCTGGGGAATTTAGAGGCCAAGTCAACATCTCAAACTCGTTGTTGTGCTCCTCAAACCATTCCTGAACCATTTTTGCTTTGTGGCAGGGCTCATTATCCTGCTGAAAGAGGCCACAGCCACCAGGGAATACCGTTTCCTTGAAAGGGTGTACATGGTCTTCAATAATGCTTAGGTAGGTGGCACGTGTCAAAGTAACATCCACATGGATGGCAGGACCCAAGGTTTCCCAGAAGAACATTGCCCAAAGCATCTCACAAACTGTGATGCACTGTGTACTCTGACACCTTTCTATCAGAACCAGCATTAACTTCTTGAGCAATGTGAGCTACAGTAGCTCGTCTGTTTGATCGGACCCCACGTGCATCAATGAGCCTTGGTTGCCCATTACCGTGTCGCTGGTTCACCACTGTTCCTTCCTTGGACCACCTTTGATAGATACTGACCACTACAGACCGGGAACACCCCACAAGAGCTGCAGAGATGCTCTGATCCAGTCACAATTTGGCCCTTGTCAAACTCGCTCAAATCCTTATCCTTGCCTATTTTTCCTACTTCTAACACATCAACTTTGAGGACAAAATGTTCACTTGCTGCCTAATATGTCCACCCACTAACAGGTGCCGTGATGAAGAGATAATCAGTGTTATTCACTGCACCTGTCAGTGGTCATAATGTTATGCCTGATCTGTGTATATTACATCAGCTATATAAAAATTTGTATAAATGTATATTCCTGTGGGCCCCTGCAGCTAAAATGTTACTAACAACAAAAACTAAAAGCACATAGGTTTCTTTAAACTGCCTGCACTAAAAAACATTTAACAGCAATATAATTTTGGGTGGGTGTCAGGATCCCACGCATGAGGAGACAAGCGATTGAGCAAGCCAGTGGTCAGCCATTAAAAATCCTTAAATGGTTGCTGTCTATGGCCTAAAAATCTGCAACAAGTGTTGTAAATGGACCAGAGATCAGTCACTAATGAACTGTGTAATATCGTTGACCCACTCATCCATAAAGGGAACTACACTTACAGTTATTTGGTCTGAACATGAGTATTTTTCTTTTTCCTGTATTGCCTGGAGGAGTTGTTTAATTAGTTTAAAGAAGATGTACTATTTCTGGGGAACAGCTGGCTATCAAAGAACATCTGACAGAACCATTTGACATTGTTCAAAATAAAGGTTAATTCACCTTGACTTAAAAAAACTACGTTGTAGGCTGTGTATAGCACGCATAGCCTATGGTGTTTCCTGACGTGCACCTTTAAAATGTAACAACACGTCAATTCTACACGGACTGCAAGCACTGTGATTGGTTTGCTAGAACCCCTCCCTCAGGTCCAAAAAAATCTGTGATATGCATTTCCTCTTGAGGATTATAACTGATCTGTTATTCGATATTTAACAACTCAAGCTGCAACAAAAGTTGCTGTCTATTTGCTGCCATCTCTGCTGCTGCTTCTCCAACACTGTACACAACAAGCTGCTTCTTCTGCTTTTGTCTTGATACTGTGGGTTACACCTTCAACATGCCCGTGGACATTGCCTACTAGACGTGCTTAGCCTACGGCGTTGAGACTATGGCGTAGGTCCGATGGAGAGGCATATCAGCCTTTAGCATCACACTGGTTCCCTCGACAAATAGAATTTATCAATAGGCTATTGGACTATCATAAAAAAACAAGCTCTGTGATCAACAAAAGTTTATGATTCTTACACGTTTTGTCCATAAAAATCATTTTCACAGATGAACATAACTTATGAATTTTGAAGCCTAAATGGAGTCGCCAGAAGTAAAAGGCTAAAGGTTATAAACAAACTACACCGCGGACCCAGGATTTCAAAGTCACCATCACTAAGCTTCCGACAACTCATTCAGTCTTTATCTCAAAACATTTTCCAAGAACGTTTGAGTTAGAATAGTTTATAAAAGAACAATTATAAGCATAACAAGGCATGCGTTGTGGAGCTTCGTGAATTCACGTCAGAGGCCCAGACGGAAGATAAGAACTTGTTGAATAAAGTCGTTATTTAGATTTTTTTTTTTTTTTTGCGCACAAAACTATTCTCATTGCTTCATAAAATTATTGTAGAACCACTGTAGTGAGATGGACTTGTTAACAACGTCTTTAGTACCTTTTATGGGTGTTGAGAGAGGAAATGTCATTGCTGCCAATGGAGGCCTTTCTGAGCCATCGGATTTCAACAAAAATATCTTCATTTGTGTTCCAAAGATGAACGGTTGTCAGGTGTAAAGTACAGGTGTTAAACAACATGAGGGTAAGTAATTAATGACAGAATATTAATTTTGGGGTGAACTAACCTTTTAACCAACACCCCATTCAAAAAAAAACATTCTCTTCAGGACAATGGAACCAGAAGTGCTAAAATGCGAACTAATTTCCGTGTTCTGGCCTACAAAGTGATGTCATACCTGCACCACTCTATTGCTGTGATGTAATGTGAGTGACAGGTTGTCACGCCCTTGTGCCAGTAAACATGTCAAAGAGAAAAGGAATGTCGCTGCAAGAGATTATTGCAAGGATAGTTATTATAAACTGATTATAATAGATAATGCAATATTCCGTAAGAAAAAAAAAATAATTCATGGAGACTTTAAACCATACAGGATGACATACGTTTTGGCTGGCTATCTAATGTTTAGAACTCAAACCAACCACAAACTTTAATGTGAACCAAATGGAGTTACAATGCAATGTTATTTGTCTTTCCAAATTGTCTTTGTGTGGGGGTTCAACATTTTTAAAAGGCTTTCTTTTATTTTTTTTTTATTTTTTTCACCCGCTCTCTGTATCTGTTTGGTAGAGGTCAAACCAATCATGCCAAACCAACTGTGTGATTGTAGGAGTGAAGACTGCAGAACTGACTCTTTTCATGAGTCACGCACTCTTGAATACAATAAATAAACTATAGTGATTCATAACATTAACATATTTACCTATTTATTACACTAATACTGCTATAGAAAACTAGCCAATCTGCTGTACTACTCAAACTATACACATTCACATTCAGAAATTAATCAAAACAAGTGCACACATGCAAAGCATCACTACTAGTACTGATCATACCTTGGGCTAGGGTTTTTCAAAAGTATTAAAATCCGGTGTGTAATGTGTTGGTGCTACAGACATAAATGATACCACAAATCATGTTGGTTGCGGAGGAGAGGTGTGCTATTATATTTCTAAGTGATCAGATTGATGATTTCGCCTGGAGCATGTTCAAAGGGAGAAAAAGTACCACAAACTTTCACTAAAGGAAGAACCTGAGCCATATCTAGGAACTAGAACATCAGAGATTTGGGGGGAGGCTCTTTAGATCAGCAAACACCGGAACACCATAGCAACTGCACAGCAACACACTAAAGGCAAATCAGAACACACAGCAACATCTGGCAATCATCCCAAACACCCTAGCAGATATTAAGATTAAGAATATCTAAGCCAGAGAATTTTCATTTGCATATATTTAATTTTAAAGCAACAGTCCACCCAAAAATTAATATTCTGTCATCATTTACTCACCCTCATATCATACCAAACTGGAATGTAGATAACCAAATAGACAAGCTAGAAAGTGTCTAGGTTACTCATGTAACCTTGTTCACTGAATTTGTGATTTTCCTTAGTTGTCAGTTATAATCATCAAAATTAAAAGAAATAAACATTTTAAATATATCAGTCTGTGTGTAATGAATGAATATAATATACAAGTTTCGCTTTTTGAATGGAATTAGTGAAATAAATCAACTTTTGATATTCTAATTATGTGACCAGCACCTGTACATATTACCTTGTAGATTTTAACCTAAAATCTTGATGTTGATTAAAATAACTTAATGGGCACATTATGAATTAACTACTTGTAGGTTTTCTTGGCAAACGTTCATTAATAGCTGAGCATAAAATAATTACCTTCAATATAGTAAAACTCAGCAGGAATGCTGGCAAAATGGCACCTCTAACACTAATAAACGAAGAATTTTCTTGTTCTGAAATGGAACAGAGCTACTGTATCTCCCTCTTTCCCTTCCCTGATTTTTTGTTAGTGTGCGAGTATGTGTTTATACTGCACACTTCCCACGCGCAGTGAGCCTATGACTTGCATAAGAGAACCTCACCTCTTTAACTCTCTCTCTCAAACACACACACACACACACACACACACACACACACGAACACAAATCAAGCTCTTCACTTACTAACCAGACAGATATTTCATTAAAACCAATAAAATAGGCAATTTTTCAAAATGTTGGAAGATGCTGGAAAGGTGATCGCTGAAATTGCAGCACATAAATATCACAGCAATGTCAAAACCAAATCACAGATAAAGGAAGATAAGCAAACCACAATAAGCACAATAAGCTTTAAGTCCACAGTTCAGTTCACTGATAGCAAATGTTTTGTGAACACAAAGATCAGATTCATTTCGACAAATACAAATATTACAAATATTTTTGGCCATTGCAAGTTACCTTATAAATGTAATGACACAACACCACAGAAGATTTTTTTTCTTTTGTAGAGATGACAGAATGAGAAGTAAGAGTTAAGCAAATCGTAGTTGATCCGTGATCCATACGGACCAGGCTTCACGGTTCAACACACAATTCACAAAGTTTAACCATCATAGAATGAAAGTTTATCATTTGCACACATTTTGTCTTGCCAATTCAACACATTCAAGCAGTTTTAAACCATTCCAGGGCAAAAAAAAAGACAATAGATGGCTGCAGAGGAGCACTTGTTGGCTCATTAGCCATTTCCACTGCTTAACAGTTTCACACGTTTTGCTTTTGAATTCATTTTTACAGATTATCAAAACACTATTATAACATCATAAAAATCTATTTTTTTATTTTTGTCTATTTTTGTCACATTTTGTACTTAAGTGTGAAGCATATATTTGTAGGAAAGGTCACAAAGTCTCATAAAAAACAAAAACTGACCGTGAGTAAAGAGCGCTTCCTTTATAATCAATGAAGCTGCAAACTGACTAAACACTAAATTAAACTTTTATTTACATTGTGTATCCGCTTTTTTTGTTATTATGATTTGTCCATGTTAGTAAACTTGTGCTAAATAAATTCATTCAGGATTTTGAGCGATACTGACAGAATTCTCACTACCAGCAACTTAAACACCTCTCTGATTGGTCATCATTTTCAACAGAAATGCCTGTGATTGGCTACATTACTCAGCGCTGCAAAATCACGTTGCAAATAGACACATTTGCAGCACCGCTGAACTCATGTGACACGAATATAACAACCAGGTTGCTTTAATTTACTTGCTTTTCTCTTTTATTAAAGAATTACAAATTAAATGTTACCTATAGTAATATAACTCTGTTAATCCTGCAATAAAAAAAATGACTGCATTGACCTGACCAGTCAGCCAAGGTATAGCAGCCGCCATACCTTGCCATACCCAATTGATGGCCCTGGGTATGACTCTCAGAGTAGCCTGTAAATAATATAACTGAAGCGGATCAAATACTGTCTGTCTGTATACATGTATGCTGTCAATCCCCTTCTATAGCTTGCAATAGTCTTAAGTAAACCTGTAACCACAGTGACAGTACATGGAAATAAGCAATGAGACCTTTTATGACATCTTTAAGATTAATTTGTATTCTAAACTGTTTGGCATTTTAGGCAACTCCGGCTGTTTTCATTCTTTCAGATAAAATTCTCTGTAAAATGAATTGTTTTTGTGCAGCTCATCTTTTTTTCTACACTATATTCCCACCATGTAACAGTTTTATCTCACTCTCAAACACAATACCCCATTCTCTGCCATTTTTCATAACCAGAGAGATGCTGACAGCCCTAACGTCAGTGATTGACAGCAAAGAATAAACCACAAAGTGCATGCTAATGCCATGCATGTCAATGACTAGCTTACTGTGGTTCATATAACATTATCAATTGAAATTTCTCGCAGATGTTGTTGTGACTTTTGAAAATTTAACCACTTACACCCTGAAGGCATTTTTAATGATTTCACATTTCAAGTGGCATACTTAAAAGTAATGGCTTATAACTCTACAAAAAAAAAAAAAAAAAAAAAAGATATATACAAGTGCATGGTCTCATTTAATTGAGAAAATTTTGTTTGGAAGTTCTTATTTTACATTACTGCTGAGAAAACCTCAGAAAAAGTGATGCAATTTATTGATTTATTTTGTTATTATTGATGATTGACATGATGACTATTAGAAAGTATGAATAGGGATGTGCTGATCCGATACTCTGTATCAGTATTGGCTTCGATACCGTCATTATTTGCCAGATCGGGTATCGGTCAGACAGGACCGATCCAAATCTGATATTGTGTGTATACTATTCTGTGTTATTCTTAAGCCCCAGTGCCCCACAAAAGGGACAAAAACATTATAAAGCATCATCAATTCTTCGTGCACTATATTAAGTGTTCTCTAGCCATTCCACAGTTTAATGTGTGGAACACATGAATATTTAAGTCATCAAATTCAAGTTCACATGAATGCTGTCAGTCATTCTACAGTCAAACTGTGTGTTGCGTTCGGTTACGACAGTCAACGCAATGAAACTTTCTTTAAGATGACACAATTCTGTTATTGTGCTTGATCTGAAGATAATCTATGGTTTCACATAAAAATACTTTATCTGGCTGGAGTTTATTGCAGTTTCTAAACTGTGTAACTTTCTACCTGTTGTGTCTGTTAGATCACAACACTGGAATAGAGATTGTATTGTCCCCTGTCAGTACACTACGAGTTACGTCAGTTACTGACGGAATGGGGGTTTCGCTTAGAAGCCAATCACCTTCGAGATCTACAAAACGAGCCAATGGCATGAAAATGCCATGGGTCTGCGGAATTTGCATATCACAACTCCACCCCACCGAGTGGGTATATAAGGAGTTTCGTTGCACTCTCACATTATGTTTCTGCTTGGAGCTGAGTGTTACTTGCCTTCCTGAGCTTTCTCTCTTCAAAGACGAGCATCTCTTCCGCATTCCTGTCTGATCTGTGCAGTGATCTAGCACAGCGTGTGTTCTCCTGGGCGCCGGCAGAGCAAACTCCTCTCTAAAAAAAGAGCTACACGTGGCACGCCCATGTTCTGTTTCTGGGTGCGGTCGGCTGGTTAGTCAGTTTGACGGGCATGATCGCTGTTTGGTGTGCTTGGGCCTCGTGCACACCGAACGCGCATTAATGAATGACTCATGTTCCCACTGCGAGAACATGACCATCACAGTGTTGCGATTTGGCTGTGCTGCCTCCCTCGGGAGTCCCAGCATTGCCCACGTTTGATCTGGAGCTCACAGCCATGCTTGCCCAGGCAGCTGAGACCGTCGGGCTTGAGTGGAACCCTCAACTATGTCCCGAGCGCTCAAGACTGGACGATTGGTATCTGGGGGCGGCCCGTGCTGAAACCGCCTGCCAACCTCCAGTGCCCTTTCTTCCCGGAAGTGCATGAAGAGGTGTCGAAATCGTGGAAGTCCCCAATGACTTTTCCGCTCAGCAGCCACTTCTGCCTTCGCTGCCCTCAACGGCAGCACGGTGAAAGGGTACACTGGGGTTCCCCCTGTTGAGTGTTCTGTTGCAATGCAACCGTGTCTGCAGAGCGCCGACATGGCATGATGACCCAAAGCACCCGTCCTTCTTTGGTGGTGAAGACCTACAGAGCTGTGGGCTAGGCCACATCCGCTCTGCATGCTATGGCCATCCTTCAAGTTCATCAGGCGAAGGTGCTCAGAAACATACACGAGGGCAATGCTGACCCCACTTTAATGCATGCTACAACCGGCGACGAAGGTTACTGCACGCTCTCTAGGTCAGGTGATGTCCACAGCTGTTGTCCCAGAACCCCATCTTTGGCTCAACCTGGCTGATATACATATTCTGCCCTGGTGGCCCGCTGCTGCCTCCACCCAGCCGCCGGCACAGACGCCTCAGCCTGCTCCCCACCGAGGCCACCCTCCTGCGACTCCCGCCCCTCCTGCCTGGCAGCAGCCTCCACCTGGGCCAGGGCACGGAGGTGCTTGATCTGAAGATAATCTATGGTTTCACATAAAAATACTTTATCTGGCTGGAGTTTATTGCAGTTTCTAAACTGTGTAACTTTCTACCTGTTGTGTCTGTTAGATCACAACACTGGAATAGAGATTGTATTGTCCCCTGTCAGTACACTACGAGTTACGTCAGTTACTGACGGAATGGGGGTTTCGCTTAGAAGCCAATCACCTTCGAGATCTACAAAACGAGCCAATGGCATGAAAATGCCATGGGTCTCGGAATTTGCATATCACAACTCCACCCCACCGAGTGGGTATATAAGGAGTTTCGTTGCACTCTCACATTATGTTTCTGCTTGGAGCTGAGTGTTACTTGCCTTCCTGAGCTTTCTCTCTTCAAGAGGCGAGCATCTCTTCCGCATTCCTGTCTGATCTGTGCAGTGATCTAGCACAGCGTGTGTTCTCCTGGGCGCCGGCAGAGCAAACTCCTCTCTAAAAAGAGCTACACGTGGCACGCCCATGTTCTGTTTCTGGGTGCGGTCGGCTGGTTAGTCAGTTTGACGGGCATGATCGCTGTTTGGTGTGCTTGGGCCTCGTGCACACCAGAGCGGCGTTAATGAATGACTCATGTTCCCACTGCGAGAACATGACCATCACAGTGTTGCGATTTGGCTGTGCTGCCTCCCGGGAGTCCCAGCATTGCCCACGTTTGATCTGGAGCTCACAGCCATGCTTGCCCAGGCAGCTGAGACCGTCGGGCTTGAGTGGAACCCTCAACTATGTCCCGAGCGCTCAAGACTGGACGATTGGTATCTGGGGCGGCCCGTGCTGAAACCGCCTGCCAACCTCCAGTGCCCTTTCTTCCGGAAGTGCATGAAGAGGTGTCGAAATCGTGGAAGTCCCCAATGACTTTTCCGCTCAGCAGCCACTTCTGCCTTCGCTGCCCTCAACGGCAGCACGGTGAAAGGGTACACTGGGGTTCCCCCTGTTGAGTGTTCTGTTGCGATGCAACCGTGTCTGCAGAGCGCCCGACATGGCATGATGACCCAAAGCACCCGTCCTTCTTTGGTGGTGAAGACCTACAGAGCTGTGGGCTAGGCCACATCCGCTCTGCATGCTATGGCCATCCTTCAAGTTCATCAGGCGAAGGTGCTCAGAAACATACACGAGGGCAATGCTGACCCCACTTTAATGCATGCTACAACCGGCGACGAAGGTTACTGCACGCTCTCTAGGTCAGGTGATGTCCACAGCTGTTGTCCCAGAACCCCATCTTTGGCTCAACCTGGCTGATATACATATTCTGCCCTGGTGGCCCGCTGCTGCCTCCACCCAGCCGCCGGCACAGACGCCTCAGCCTGCTCCCCACCGAGGCCACCCTCCTGCGACTCCCGCCCCTCCTGCCTGGCAGCAGCCTCCACCTGGGCCAGGGCACGGAGGTGCTTGATCTGAAGATAATCTATGGTTTCACATAAAAATACTTTATCTGGCTGGAGTTTATTGCAGTTTCTAAACTGTGTAACTTTCTACCTGTTGTGTCTGTTAGATCACAACACTGGAATAGAGATTGTATTGTCCCCTGTCAGTACACTACGAGTTACGCCAGTTACTGACGGAATGGGGGTTTCGCTTAGAAGCCAATCACCTTCGAGATCTACAAAACGAGCCAATGGCATGAAAATGCCATGGGTCTGCGGAATTTGCATATCACAACTCCACCCCACCGAGTGGGTATATAAGGAGTTTCGTTGCACTCTCACATTATGTTTCTGCTTCGGAGCTGAGTGTTACTTGCCTTCCTGAGCTTTCTCTCTTCAAGACGAGCATCTCTTCCGCATTCCTGTCTGATCTGTGCAGTGATCTAGCACAGCGTGTGTTCTCCCTGGGCGCTTCGGCAGAGCAAACTCCTCTCTAAAAGAGCTACACGTGGCACGCCCATGTTCTGTTTCTGGGTGCGGTCGGCTGGTTAGTCAGTTTGACGGGCATGATCGCTGTTTGGTGTGCTTGGGCCTCGTGCACACCGAACGCGCGTTAATGAATGACTCATGTTCCCACTGCGAGAACATGACCATCACAGTGTTGCGATTTGGCTGTGCTGCCTCCCTCGGGAGTCCCAGCATTGCCCACGTTTGATCTGGAGCTCACAGCCATGCTTGCCCAGGCAGCTGAGACCGTCGGGCTTGAGTGGAACCCTCAACTATGTCCCGAGCGCTCAAGACTGGACGATTGGTATCTGGGGGCGGCCCGTGCTGAAACCGCCTGCCAACCTCCAGTGCCCTTTCTTCCCGGAAGTGCATGAAGAGGTGTCGAAATCGTGGAAGTCCCCAATGACTTTTCCGCTCAGCAGCCACTTCTGCCTTCGCTGCCCTCAACGGCAGCACGGTGAAAGGGTACACTGGGGTTCCCCCTGTTGAGTGTTCTGTTGCGATGCAACCGTGTCTGCAGAGCGCTTCGACATGGCATGATGACCCAAAGCACCCGTCCTTCTTTGGTGGTGAAGACCTACAGAGCTGTGGGCTAGGCCACATCCGCTCTGCATGCTATGGCCATCCTTCAAGTTCATCAGGCGAAGGTGCTCAGAAACATACACGAGGGCAATGCTGACCCCACTTTAATGCATGCTACAACCGGCGACGAAGGTTACTGCACGCTCTCTAGGTCAGGTGATGTCCACAGCTGTTGTCCCAGAACCCCATCTTTGGCTCAACCTGGCTGATATACATATTCTGCCCTGGTGGCCCGCTGCTGCCTCCACCCAGCCGCCGGCACAGACGCCTCAGCCTGCTCCCCACCGAGGCCACCCTCCTGCGACTCCCGCCCCTCCTGCCTGGCAGCAGCCTCCACCTGGGCCAGGGCACGGAGGTGCTTGATCTGAAGATAATCTATGGTTTCACATAAAAATACTTTATCTGGCTGGAGTTTATTGCAGTTTCTAAACTGTGTAACTTTCTACCTGTTGTGTCTGTTAGATCACAACACTGGAATAGAGATTGTATTGTCCCCTGTCAGTACACTACGAGTTACGTCAGTTACTGACGGAATGGGGGTTTCGCTTAGAAGCCAATCACCTTCGAGATCTACAAAACGAGCCAATGGCATGAAAATGCCATGGGTCTGCGGAATTTGCATATCACAACTCCACCCCACCGAGTGGGTATATAAGGAGTTTCGTTGCACTCTCACATTATGTTTCTGCTTCGGAGCTGAGTGTTACTTGCCTTCCTGAGCTTTCTCTCTTCAAGACGAGCATCTCTTCCGCATTCCTGTCTGATCTGTGCAGTGATCTAGCACAGCGTGTGTTCTCCCTGGGCGCTTCGGCAGAGCAAACTCCTCTCTAAAAGAGCTACACGTGGCACGCCCATGTTCTGTTTCTGGGTGCGGTCGGCTGGTTAGTCAGTTTGACGGGCATGATCGCTGTTTGGTGTGCTTGGGCCTCGTGCACACCGAACGCGCATTAATGAATGACTCATGTTCCCACTGCGAGAACATGACCATCACAGTGTTGCGATTTGGCTGTGCTGCCTCCCTCGGGAGTCCCAGCATTGCCCACGTTTGATCTGGAGCTCACAGCCATGCTTGCCCAGGCAGCTGAGACCGTCGGGCTTGAGTGGAACCCTCAACTATGTCCCGAGCGCTCAAGACTGGACAATTGGTATCTGGGGGCGGCCCGTGCTGAAACCGCCTGCCAACCTCCAGTGCCTTTTCTTCCCGGAAGTGCATGAAGAGGTGTCGAAATCGTGGAAGTCCCCACTGACTTTTCCGCTCAGCAGCCACTTCTGCCTTCGCTGCCCTCAACGGCAGCACGGGATTCGATCCCACCCAACCTCGGGACGCTCCCACGCCTCCCATGTCATTCCGCTTCGTTGGCCCATCATGGGTACGCCTGTGGCTCGCACGACCCCGCTGGTTCAGTTTCTGGGAGCCTGGCTAGAGCTTCCCAAACTGTCCAGCTGGCTCGTTCACAGGCTCGGCTATGCGATTCAGTTCACACGGTCTCCTCCCCGGGTTCCGGGAGTCCGCTATACCAAGGTGGGTGGCAACGCCCCTGTCATACATGTGGAGGTTGACACCCTACTGGCGAAGGGTGCGGTCGAGATAGTCCCTCCAGCTGAGATGAAGTCCAGCTTCCACAGCCCTTACTTCATTGTACCTAGGAAAAGCGCTGGTTTATGGCCAACCCTGGACCTGCGCGTCTTGAACTGAACCCTTCTCAGGCTTCCATTCAAGATGTTGACAACGAAACGCATTTTCGAATGCGTTCGTCCACCAGGTTGGTCTGCAGTGATTGACTTGAAGGACGTACACTTTCATGTCTCCGTTTCCTCGACCCAGACCGTCCCTACGGTCTGCCTTCAAGGGGCAGGCATACCAGTGCACGGACTACCATTCCTGAACTATCTCGATGACTGGCTAAAACTAACTCACACTCGTGACCAGGTTTTGCGAACACAGGGTCCTGGTGGGGTCCTCGCACCCTTGGGCCTTCGGGTCATCTGGGAAAAGAGCAAACTCTCCCCTGAGTAGAGGATCTCTTTTCTCGACTCAGTGACCATGTACGCACAGTGCGAGCGGGAGAACTGAATCGTGCAGCCAACGAGCTCTCACGTTTTCAGCCACTTCCGGGGGAACGGAGATGGGCAGCTGATTTGGGAACAGTTCGAGAACACGCAGATAGATCTGTTTGCCTCCCACGACTCTTCCCATTGGAGGCCAGGCCATTTGCTGGAAGCCGGAATTTGCATATCGCAACTCCTTATATACCCACGCGGTGGGGTGGAGTTGCGACATGCAAATTCCGCAGACCCATGGCATTTTCATGCCATTGACTCATTTTGTAGATCTCGAAGGCGATTGGCTTCTAAGCAAAACCCCCATTCCGTCAGTAACTGACGTATCGTCTCCGTTCCCTTCCTTCAAGGAATGAGGGTTACATATGTAAACGAGACGTTCTTCACATGCATGGTAACTGATTTTTAAACTTTTAAAAATAATAGAATATTGCTTTTAAGCTCATAGAATATTGCATAGATAGATACACTACGCATCAATACATATTCCCTTTGTGTTTTGAACTTGCGAAGTTATAATGCAATGCAATAATGCAAAAGCCTCATCTGTGTACTGTTGTTATATGCATTGGCAGTGATCTTTTCATACAAATACTTGGTATAGTTTGGTCTCAAATTGAAACAAATATAATTTTTGTATTCTGCTAGTTGAGGTCTTTACAACGATATATAACAAAAGACTTATTTATGATGCTTTTACAAACCACATTTCAAGTAAACAGTCATTTTTCACATTATAAAAATGGTGATCCTCTAAGATTATATCAAATTTAATCTCAAACTTGTTAAGAGTTAGTCATATTCATTATATTTACTGTAAAGCCAAGCTTCTAAGCTTTAAAATTACACCTATTTTTCTGTTTGACTCTGGTGCTCCGTTTTACGTTTTCTTTATACTTCAAAGGACTCTAGTACATAATGCAGCTGGACTGAGAATGTCATCTGACCTTCTCCATAAATTCAAAAGAACATTTTACCTTTTGAAGCTAGTTGGTAAAATGTCCACTTGTCAATAAAAACCAGATTTCTGCCTGAGGCATTTTGGGAGGACTATATCTTTCTCTCGCTTCCACTCTCTTGTTCCCTTGTACTCCTAAAGGTATTTAGAGGACACTCCAATGGACAAAAATAAAAAACAATCCTGTAGCTAGAGAGTCTCTTAATTAAATCTGTTTATTCGAGTTACATAAGACAAATTTTAATTCTATTTTGTTTGATCAATTAAAAACAAAGAAACTGTTCAATTATAAGCAGATAAAATGAATAATATTGACTTCTAAAGCCACTTTTTGTCATGTCTATTCAATGCTTTCGCCTGCCACATTAATGTAACATCTTTAAATTATCTTCATTTTGGAGGTTTTCTCAGCAAATATTGATATGCACAATAAAATTTATTAGTTATTGCCATATGTCATTATTTTGATTAAAATATTTAATGGATTAACAACCTAGTATGCACTAAAACATCTATAACATCTACAACCTGTAGAGAAACAACGTGCGATTAACGTGGACAAACATGTTGCTGCCAATGTGTTTGTGTATGTATTTATGTATGTATCCTTTGATGTGCTACAGGTCAGGCACGTGATGCACTAATACTGATTACATAATCATCATTTAAAACTTGTTGACAGTAGCACACCGCAGCACACTGTTGGTTAATTAATAGTGAAAAACATTCCTGTTGAACATGCACTGAGCAAACACTTGATAAGAAGATGAGGCAAAGGACGATAATGACGATTAATAAACGTAATACGCACGAAATGTTCTATTTTGGTAAATCTCTGGCAGAGACGCAGACACATGCACACACAGACTGAGGATGGGGATGAGGCACAAGGTCAGCCAAACTGCAGCCTGCCCAGAGCAGACGGGGCTCAAGTGCCTTGCTCAAGGGCACAATGGAGGAAGGTTGTACAGTACAGGGCCTTTCAGATACACTCTTCAAAATAAAGGTCGTTCAATGATTCTTAGATTAAGACTAATCAGTTTTCACTTTATAGGGGGTACTTAAGGCTATATGGTTCTTTATTATTGGTTTTTGATCCAACAAAAACATTGCTCCTCTTCCAAAGCTTGTGAAACTTAGGGTGGGTTGCACCAACAAGGATTAAATTAAGAAAAGAAAGCACATCTTGTTTTCTTTATTTTACAATAGCGCAATGTAACATTTTCAACGATGTCCTACTCTTATTATCTGTATGACCAAAATGAGTTTCCCCTGTTCGATCGTGCAGGCGCCTCACATGCACACACAACATACTCCAGCACTGCAAACTTATATCGCAGCCTGTTATTATATTATCAACATAAAATAGTCAAGCTAACATATAAAAAGTTACATAGATCAGTTTAAATAGTCAGTAGTACAATTTGTGCCAGTCAGCGTGCCGCTGTGGTGTCTCCAAGCACATTTTTGCGCATGTGAAGAGGATGATTTTTTCCATCAATATTGTGCCACGAGTGAAGTACAAAGCCTATAATAGATAATGGTTTAGCATCCAAATACATCGCGAATATGGAAACATTTGGATTCGAATGAGAGAGATAGGCTACATGAGCCTAAAGCTGGTTACTTTCAGTTTCTCATTAAAGTATTTCATTTTGGCTTTATAGTTATAGTCTATTTATTTATTTTTAATTCTTGATCTGTTCTGAATACCGTTAAATTTGAACGATTTGTTGTGGAGTGAGGGGAACTAAAACAGCCTATAGCTGTGTTTGTAGTGTTTATAATGTTTGTAGTACATTATAACATTTCACTTTATTTGGTATTATTTCTGAATGCAACAAATGCGACTTATACGTGACTTACCTGTTTTTTCCTCTCTCAAAAGCATAAAAAAATCGATATAAATATTTGTATTTTTAAGCATGCAGCAAACGATTAATTAGTAAAAAATTTGTGTTGGTTAACAGTTAACCAGTTAACTAGTGTCCCATATATAGCTAGATCAAATTAGTGCAGAATCAACTATGCCCTGTGAACGCGTCAAGGATCAAAAGCGGTTGTGTGGAAAAGTGCTGAGCTGAATTTTTGTGCCATCTAGCGGTTTAATGGAGAATACAGTCGTATGGCCCATTGTATACAAGTATTCTTATGCTTGGCTTGACTTGACTTGTTTGAATGTTTTGAATGGTTGTAGGCCTATATATGGGTTGCGACAATAAAAAAGAAAATAAAAAGAAAGAGGGTCACTCTTAAAAAAGTTTGAAAACCACAGTGATACTGTATGTAAAATTATCTGTGAATTAAGTCTTGGAGTGTAAGTTCACAATAATAGACCTGCCACTCTTTCCTATGTAATGTGTTACTCTGTTTATCCATTTTATTAGCCTGCTAACTTTTCAAATGTCAGATTTTTAAATATAAAATAGTTCTAAGCACTTTGTTTCATGATCTGTCCTAATAGCTATTATTTTTTATTTCATGAAAAAATAGGATACGTTAGTATTACAAACTGCTTTGCATTTAATTTGGATTTATTGTCAGTACTGGGCTCACAGTTCACATGGGTAGGGTACTTTTTACTGTGTGTGTGGATGACTGCCACCACCAAAGACCATTTTTGACCCAGGTACTGTCTCAGATGTTTCTGTAAAAGGCATTACTTAAGGAAATACAAACAGACCAAAATGAGTCAATAGCCGCGTTTCCACTGTCAGGCCAAAAGCGAGCGTGCTAGTGCATGCCAGGGCCAGTCACACTTCCACTGTCACTTCCGGGGCTTCCTCTGGGCAAGCGGCTAGCCGAACTCCTTGGCCCAAAGCGGGCCAACTGGGTTTTGAGAACTGGTCATGTACAAATGCCCAAGCCCCCGGTAATTTCCGACCTTGTTTATGATAATCCAAATGTAGTACTTCCAGTTAATTTGGCAGCAAAGAAACAAAATGAGACTGTCTGGTAAGTGAGCGTGGCGTCGTCATGCTTCACCTTGTAAACGATCTTTGAAGTGTAGCCTGTCGCACAAGGTTTTTTGCACTTGCTCTGCCGACTGAAGCAAGTCTTTGACTGAAGGCATGAAAAGCAGACGATTGCAGTACGAAACGCAAGTGTTGATTAGTGTTGATGCACTTTGGGAGTTGTACTTTTTATTACAATTGTATTTTACATCTATTATTGAGAATCGATCAGGTCACTCGCAGTAATTTCCGGTCACATTTGGTCACTGTGTAGGGCCCTGCTGTAGTATGAAGCAGGGTGGGAGAGGAATGAGGCCGCTGAAGTAATTGCTAATGAGAGACAAGCGTGACACACAGCTTTTATTATGCCACAGACGACTGCTTCTTCCGTTCATGCGTAAGTGGGGTAACGCAGCGCTGTTTTATCATATTAGATACATTTGAGTGTGAAAGTAGTGGTGTAACGGATTGAAAGTAGTGGTATAACGGATCACAAAACTCACGGTTCGGATCACATTACAGATCATGAGTCACGGATCGGATAATTTTTCGGATCAGAAAAAAAGGGGGAGGAGACTGTTTTTATTTGCTTTCCATTTATTACATGAAAACTTTTGGTGTTAACATAACCTATATGGCTTATAGGTTAACAAGGAACTTTTGGTGTTAACAAAGATAACTATATAGTTATGGTTTTAACAAAAATAAAATAAATAACAAGCTGAATAAATCAAATTTTACTCAGGTTGTTTTTCACATGTTACACTTTAACAACTGAGACGTGAAAATGGGCCTGAGCTTATAATGACAAAACATTTTTTTCAAAAAGATTAGGATGTCAACATTCTACTGGAGATTTCAAATTCAAAACTTGTCAGCATTGCAATTCTCTTTGTAGGCCTATACACTCTTTATATCATGTTTAAACGCACTACATTTAAACAATGTTTTATTCAATTCATTACTTTATATTTATATAGCCTAGTACCTACTTTAGAAACATAGGCTATAGACTATGTTAAAATAACAAACATTTTTGCCATTGTTGACTGTTCACGTGAACAAATGACTGCTGTGTGTAGTTTCACTGAAACTCAGCATCAAGTTTAAAGGAACAAAATTACTTAAAAAGAGTCTTTTACTCTGCGAACACTAAATAATTAAGATGAATCCGCAAATTGAAAAATTTAAAAAAGCGAAATAAATCCGCGGGTCACGTGCGTGCCGAACCGTGGGTCGTGATCCGTACGGATCATGGATCAACTGCGATCTGTTACACCCCTAGTTGAAAGTTATGTTATAATGCTACTCTGTGCATTCGCTCTGCGGCTACTATGAGACACTTGTTGTACACTGTGGTAAGCTAGCTCGATATTAGGCATGGTAAAACATGGTACTTGCTGTAAATCGTGAAAACAATAAAACAATAAAACTGTGTTGAGCTATATAACAATGATTCATTTTATGTTGATGAATGTATCCAAACAATTGCTCGCCTGTCTAATAAAACACATAATATATTAAAGCATCTTTGGTGTTTCCATGGTTTCTACAAAATAAAACCGGAAATTGTAGGTAATGTGTGTATGATGACATGGTCCGTGTCCTGGTAAAAATAGCTTTTTTTCTCTGGATTTAAACATTCTTAGAAACATTTGGGATAATGTAAGTACACAAGTCCACAAAATATATAACATTATTCTAGTGGGGGTTTTTTTTATGTAAAAATCTTACATATTGTGCCTTTAACAGGAACCTTTCATTTTAAGAGTATAGAATTTCACCACGTTGTTTCTCAACCTGATTAAAAAAAAAGACTGGAGAATGTTCATGTACTGACATACAGTTTGGTAACAGAAAAGTGAGAAATGCAATCCTGCCTGAACAGACAGAGTATGGAAGTGAATCATAAGGGGTGATCAGTCCCACACACAGCTACTGTGGCCCAGCGCTTTGAACAGCTACACATTTCTGCATCTAATCCTACGCCAAGCAGTCTTTGATCATGCGATGACTGCTAGACCATTATGACCAAACATGGACATTCTCTAAAGTTAAGGCTGTTCTATGAAATAGCACCTGAAACAAATAAAGACACAGTCTCTGGATAAGTATTTATGTAATTTCAATGACAAATACCAAGCATTAAGGCACATTAAGCCATGCCCTGGTGAATGCTGACACATCGAGTGCGAGTTTGAAACCTGCTTGTGAATTGTACCGTTACTGTTGCAGTGTTTCAGTCATCTGTGCACAACCAAAACAGTGCTACTGTATGAAACTGTTTTTATCTTAAGTAGATTCCATCAAGCCTCAGCAATTTTCTAATGTTCAGACGTGTTTAATGATGCAAAATATGCTATACCAATTCCAACAATGGCTTTGACTGATTTATCACAATAATTTTCTGCTTGAAAACGCATCTATAACGTCTATCTATCTATTTTTGAAAGAAGTCTCTTATGCTCACCAAGGCTGCATTTATTTGTTTAAAAATCCAGTAAAAACTGACATTATGAAATATTATTACAAAAATAACTTTTCATTAAAAAAAACTGTTCAACAGTTCAGAATTCATTCTAATATGCTGATAAAATTGTATCATGTTGAAAACAGTTTAATAGTTTTGTAGATTTTCAGGATTCTTTGATGAATAGAAAGTACAATTTTAAAAAAATATTTTGAAATATAAATCATTCGTGACATTATAAAGGTCTTTAGTGTCACTTTTGGTCCATTTAATGCATCTTTGATGAAAAAAAAAAAAAAAATCATACTGACCCCACACTCTTTTTTTGAACGATATTATATATAACAGTGTTTTCAAAGGCAACTCAAGCTGATGCATGTAAAAGATCAGGCTCAACATATTAGCATAACCTCCCAAACTTTCATTGTCTGTCTTTATAATTCAGTCTCTCACACACAAAAAGCCTCTGGCCTAAGACAAATCTAAAAAAACAGTAGGAATTATGAGGTTAATGGTTTACTCTAAATGAATTAGCCTGTGTGTCTACTTCACTATACAATATTCATAAAGTTAGTGTCGCACAAAATGCAGAAGGCTGCAGAACAGGGAAGCTAAACTTAGCCCTTAAAAGCTGCTTTCAAAGGTTTTTGAGTTGCTTCGCCTGTTCTTCTCCTAAATAGACTGCCATTTCCCGTGAAGGCAGCACTAAGAGGGAAAATGACCTCATTCGGCCCGGAATACCACCACCAATCTCCATGTTAGCCGATTGTCCTTTACAACCCGCAGGAAAGAAGCAGCGAGAGGAATAGGAAGAAAGAAAATAAGTGAGGATGAGAGGGACATGTTGGTGGTCTGCCAGGGAGAGGGATCCTTTGTGAAGACCCTCTCTTCTGATAAACCCTGAAGGAAGAAAGATGGAAAAAGAAAATAAAAGAACAAGAAAGACCTAGAGATGGGGTAAAGGAACGTTCACATATAGTAGGATTGCAGAGATTAAAAGAAGAGGGGACAGACTGAAACTTGACAAGGTCTGAAAGCTTTATCTAAGAAAAGACCCGTAAAGCTCTGTCTGATTCTATAGTTCAAAGAGCCACATACTGTATGGGAGCTTTCCTGTCATCCAACTTAAAATGACACCAACTTGGCTAGGGATTTGTTATCCAGTCTCCTATTGACACTAAACAACTGTAAATTAATATCTAATATCAAATCTTTGTAAGAAATGTCCATCTATGACAGCATCTAAGAACAACTGGGAGTCACTTTTGGTACAGCCCATAATAACAAGGTGGCCATCAAGGCGGTACTGTTGGGAGAGAGCAGGATATATCGGAGTATTGAGCGATGGCAGATCGTTTGTCCACTGTGTACCATTCCGGAGTCTTTTAAAGCATCTTAAATTACATTTCAGCTTAGGTTCGCCATTGTAACTTTATTGTGGTGTCTGCTTGAAGCGCAGCAATAAATCACACAAAATAACGAAGGACAAGTTTATTTTGGCTTTTACAGGACTTTCACTTAAGCTTTAGTGATCCCTCCTTGGGGGCATTTGGGAACGCAAGAGCACAGGTAAAGTGTAAACAAGAGCTGGATCAGTATTTCAAAAATGACACAGAAAACTATTTGACGTATAAAAATCCACACTTTATTGTTGTGCTATAAATATTTTAGTAATAGATACACTACCATTTAAAAGTACTTGATACATTTAATTCAGCAAGAATGCATTATATCAATCAAAGCAAATTAAATTCATTACATTACCACAAAAACCTATTTCAAATACTGTAAATGCTGTTTCTTTAACATTTTATTCATCAAAGAATCCTGAAAAACCACACAGGAATAATTTCGGCAAAACAATAGGCAAAACAAGTGAAAATTTAAAATTTTGGTCGATTTTGAGGTTTTCACAAAAATTAGTTCATTAAGCCCTTCTCCAGCAATCCCAATGTTAAAAATAGCAATTAAACATCTAAAGGATCTTTACTTGTACGTTTTCTGAGAGGAGTGCCTTTCCTTTGTCCATGAAAACGACCTTAATCGCGCTGACTGACAAATCCGACACGTGCACACTCAGACAGCGTGCAATCCCGATATATATACAAACATACACAGAATTACCGTACTTCAAAATATCTGTCTTGGCGAGTATTCACGCAAACATCATCTATTATGTCTTATGTGAACTGTTGGGGTAACATTACAAAACATCCGTGCAGTACAGTAGATCTTAATATATAGACTGTCTCTTTCATTGAAGTTAATCAAACAATTGTGGTATCATGGAAAAATAAGTTTAATATATTTTTCCTATAGATATTTGGTTTTGACATGATGTGTGCTAAATTTGGTGTTATAACCAGAGATTTTAAGGTATGGTTGATAGATGATTTTGTTTTGTAACGTTTAACCTTTAACTCGATTTTTCTCAAAATTAACTTTGCTGACTATCGACTTCAAACAGGTGTAGCTCAATAATTTTTTGTCCGATTCAAACGACTCATTTTGTGGGGTCACAAGCAACACAACCGTTTTCAACATTGATAAGAGGGCTGCACAATATATCGTTTTAGCATCAATATCGCGATATGCTCATCTGTGATAGTCACATCCCAGGATGTGCGATGTCAAGTGTAGGGATCGTAGTTGATCTGTGATCCATACGGGCAGCTGCACCCCGGTTCAGAACGCATGTGATTCGCATCATAGAGTGAAAGTTTATCATTTGAATGTATTTTAAGTCGAGTCAGGCATCAAGCGCAAGAGGATTTCGCGCTGTTCTCTGTGCACATACACAGAGCCACTCACACAGCACGTGAACGCTGAATTCAGCCTTCGCCGCAAGTTTGATTGACAGGCGATCTGACAAAGCAGTCAGGAGCGTTAGCGTAAGTAGATTAACGTTGGTGGACTTGAAAAACAGGAAAAACAGGGTGTACGGTCTTTCCACGGTTGAAACAACATTTCTTCTAGTGTTCATTCTTGTTTATTTGATGCTAATTAACTAGGAAGAGATGAACAGTTCACAAGCAGCTTTAACTGAGCGATCTCTCAAGAAACATTAAAAAGCCACAAAACAGTATTTATTATTTAAATTTCGTCAAAATTTGAAAGTTGAGACTGTGTCCTCTTTGCGCCGCAATGTATTTTTCCCTGCATGAGAACATGATGTACTGTGTGAAAGCTTAAACGGACACATTCACGCAAAATAAAGTCAAAATGCTCATCTAAACACAGTCGTTAGAAAGAAAAAGGATGTGTGTCATTTATATTAGGTCACCCGTCTTAAAGGGACAGCAGCCTAATGTACCCGCAGCTGTTTGTGTTACCAATGATGAGCAAACAAAAGAGAAAATTACATTTATAGCTTTAACAAAGATAAATTATATTAATTCATTAATTCAATTATATTAGTTATATTTCATTTATACAGTGAAGACTGCTATTTTACATTTGATTATTCCATTTCTGTACCTGAATACTGTTAGATTTACCTGAAAAACATAAAGCACTGCTTATTTCAACTGTATCTTTCTTCTGTTGTACTCATCTATGCTTGTAATTAGTTTATTATTTTCTATGCATATTCACTCCCTTACAAAATCACCCAAATTATTGCAGAATGATTAATTATTTCCAAATAGAGCTATTCAAATCATCTGGTGAAATTGTTTTTATAATCGCAATGTATATTGCAGAAAGACTAAATAACGCAATGTAATTGTTTTCCAATATCGTGCCTTAATTGATAATACCAAGAAATATTTCTTAAGCATTAAATCAGCATATTACAATGCTTTCTGAAGGAGAAGTAATGAACTGAGCCAGTGCAGTGAGTTTTATTGTAGCTGACATCATCAAACTAATGTCACGGTGACATCAGCAAAGTGTCCTATAAGCTGGTTGGAGATGAGTTGGCTTTCACCCTTCAAGTGGGTTTTCTGTGCGTTACTGTGTTTTTTTTATAGACACTTATATGGCACCACTGATGACATCATATGATCTAATGTGCCAGTGCAACCTCAGTCTATTGTTAAATGAATAACAAGAAAATTTGAGGGTGCATGTGTGGGAGAAGGATAAGTGAAAAAGAAAAGGACTCTGTGTGTGTGTGCACGTCCACTTCTAAGTGTATGTTACATATTTAATTTATGTCAGCCCCTATACTTTGTTCTCTTCTCCCATAATGCACATCTCTAATACAGATGGGATAAAAGCAGCTTCAATGGGGCAGAAAACCGCTTTAGTGTTTAACTCTTCAGCCCAGGCTTTCGTTTCCTCCTGTTTTCTTTCTCCATCTCATCCACCTCATATAGACCCTAAACGCATATGCCCAGACCTTATTCCAGAAGCTGAACATGCGAACCACATAAAGCAGCTCATAGAATATTCAGTCCTGCCCCCTCAGTGTGTTTAGTGCTCCCTGCCATTTCTTTCCCACATGGAAGGCGGAAAAATGGTTAAAAAGATGCCTCTTCATTTTTAATAAAACACGAGAAGGAAAACCTGGGTTTACAGTGGAGTGAAGCATCCTCCAGGACCCTCACATACACACTCTCAAAACACACTTACGCACCCCCATGAGTGCACCACAAAAAGACATGCAGTTGAACTTGATCAAAGCAAGCCAAGAGACACACAAGAACAAGACAGAAAGGATGTATAAAACTATAAAAGCCATTCTGGAAGATTTTAAAGGGATAGTTCACTCACAAACTAAATTCTGGCATTATTTTTAAGTCAATTCAAACCTGGATCAAAAAAGAACACAATTTGAATAATCTTTACGTGTTTCTGTCCAACTCCTACTTGTTCAAATCTCTCCTTTTGTGTTTCATGGGAAAAAAACAGCAGCATACAAGTTATGAGGGTGAGAACATTTTAAGTCTGGGTAACTAATCTGGGTGAATGAAAATTCTGTCATCGTTTACTCATGTATCCAACATGTATGACTTTATATGAGAGAAGATATTTTGATAAATGTTGTAGTGTTTATGCCTACACAATGGAAGTCAAACTGTTTGGTTACCAACATTCTTCAAAGTCTCTTTTATGTTCTGCAGAAGCAAGAAATGCATACAGGTTTCGCTGAGTAAATGATGTAAACAGTCATTTAGGGGTGAACGATTCCTTTTAACGATACTTCAAATATATAGGCCTCAATGTATAATCAAAATACACATACATGTGAACCAGAAGAATTGTGTATGCCACATAACAGGGCTAATTTGAGAAGAATCAATATAATACCTGCTGCAGTTAGCAATCAACTGATCCTGTGATGGGTTTACTGATAATAGTATACAGCCAGCGTTTTGAACAAAATCCACTTCCACTCCTGACAGTATAGTAACATATACATCTTTGCCTAATTTTCACCATCAAGTACAATTTGTGAAAAAACATTACTCTTGACAAGACAAAAATTATATGTAGAAACTCAGTCCTATGCTAATAGCATCATGCATGCAAAAGTTACAATTTAGGACGCTAAAACATTGTGTTATACAGTACTTTGAGATCAATTACATATATCTAACACAATTAAATGTATCACAGATAACACATTTACCTATATTGACACTGAAGCCGTTTCATAATGTTCAGTATGATCAGAAAAACCAGAAGCTTCACAACCGACCTTCATGTAATGGTCAGAAGATATTATACAGTATAAATAACTCATAAGCACTGAGAAAAGGCTTACTGTATTTGTTTACAAATACCATTTGGCTTGATATTTTAATACTGAATGTGAGGAAATTATGCTTTTTGTGCCAATGTAAACTAACATTCAAAAGTAGGTTTTTGGTTTTTTTTTTTTTAAAGAAAGAAATGAATGCCTTTATTCAGCAAAGACGCATTAAACTCATGAAAACATTACAAAAGATTTCCAATTAAAATAAATTATGTTCTTTTCTATTCATCAAATAATTATTCAAAGAATCCTGAAAACATTTCTATAAATATATTAAGCAGTAAACTTTTTAACGGTAGTGTATGTGTAATAATACATGCAATATTTTAAGACAAAAAAAGAAGAGAGTTTTTTAAAGTATTATTATCTATTATTATTATTAAAATAATATGATTATTATTTTATTATTATCAGGTCCCACAAATAGTGTGGAGGCACCTATTGAAATTGTTAGAATCGTTCTATTGGAGTCTATGGCAGCCCATAGAACCGCTTGCGGGAAAGTTGTGAAATTTGGTACACTGGTAGAGGTCAGTACCAATAGTAACCACACTAAATTTTAAGTCTCTACCTCTTCCCTCTAGCACCACCACCTGTCCAAAGTTTCACTTTTTTGAACCATAATAGCTAGAAACAAAAAAAATGTTTCCCTTTGATTCCTTGGCTCAAGCCAATTCAATTGCACCCTATGACGTAAATTTTCCCGCCATTTTGAATTTTAAACAGAACATCATCAGACCATGCTGACAAAAAGTTATGTTGATTCGTCGAATAATTATTGATGAACACGTGAACAAATTTACGTAGCTCTTGCAAAAACAGATGTAAGGCTGTATCTCCGCAATGCTTTATCGTATTCAGACCAAACTTGGTACGGTAAGTGTCATCACAAGCATGACCTGAAGTGACCTGCAGCATTTTGACACAGCGCCACCTACTGGTCCGGAGATACGAAAAATGGCTATTTTTGCTTATAACTTCTGAACTGTTTTTCAGACCGTCTCGTTAGATTCGGGAGGTCATGCCAAGTTCAATGATATCCAATTTTACCATATCGACCATTTTGGCTGTCGGCCATTTTGAATTATGTGATAAAATGCTGTATTTTATAAACACATGAATGGATTGTCATCACCACGATGCAATAGGAGCCTGAGAAGTTTCGAAATTTCTTTTTTCAAATGCTTATAACTTTGGGTGTGGTTGAATTATTTTCATGGGAGTAACTTTTGTCTCCTGAATCCTTGCCGAGTCCAACGATACCAGACTTGCCAGGTTTTGGCGTATGGTTTGTGCAGCGTGGTAATTTACTGCTTAAAAACATTAGCTGATATCTTAGAAACCGCTAGTCCGATCAAGACAAAACCAGCATCAGAAGTTCGGAAACATTTTGTCGATAGCTATATAACAATGCCCAAATGTCAAAATATTTAGTCAGGTGTCAATCATTTTTTTAAGTTTTTTTGTTCATATAAATGTCTATAACTCCAAAACTAAATGAGATATTTTTACCAAAATTGACACACATATGTATGGGCTCACTCCGAGGACACATAAAAAAATGGTAGGATTGTGCCTCTTGGTGGCGCTATAATAGAACAAAACATGAAATTCCCATAGACTACAATGCATTTTTCAGCCTTTTTGCCTAAAGTCATCTTAAAATGTGTTTAATTGCTCATTGCTGCAGTTGATCTGACACTCCCAGCCATTTTGGCATGCGTTGTCTTCTTTGCGCTTGGCCCCAATAATGACTGCTTGCAGCTATATTTATACATTATATTCAATGCAATCAATGCAATCGCAAGACAGCATGTCAAAATGACTAGGCCTATTCCCAAACTGTAAATGGTTAGTCCATCCAAAAAAAATTAATTCAGCATTTACTCATTAATGTTTTTACGGATCACACAAGCTTTTGAAGGGTCATGTTAATATGCGTGTTGTTGTAAATCTGTTCATCATATAAACCACTCGACTCAATCTTTTAAGTTTTAGAGGAATGGACTTTAAAATGAGTAACAGAAATCTCTCAGGTTTAATAAAAAATATCTTGAAAGTTGAATGAAAATCTTATAGGTTTGAAATGACATGAGGGTGAGTACATGATGACAGTAATATTTGGGTGAATTATACCATATAAATACAGTAAGCTAAGCCTTGGATAAAACTAACTCTATATTACAAATCATACGGTTTACATCAAGGATACACATCACATTTTTATATTGCAATGTATCGCGAAATATCAAAATTAGCTTGTTAACACATTCAATTAATTTTTCCAGTTTAACGCAGCATCTGTTTTTCTGTCATCCTTTGGTTAGTGTAACATTAAATGGCCTTGGTCTTATTTATGCAAATGCTTTTAAACCATTCAAGCGCGACAAGACGAGAACATGCTGTCTGTGAATGTGTGACACACACACAACGTGCAGAAAGACACGCACCAGTCAGACAGACAGTGACTAATGTCATTAATGTTAATCAAAGAACAAAGGTAACAGAGAAAAATGTAGCTTTAATAAGGATTAATCTTTATTTAATTCATAATTTATGCAGTTAAGACTGTAAAGTGTTTGATAGCTTTATTCAATTTCTGTATTTCTGTTAGATAGGTAAGATGGCCACATGTAAATATGACATATTTATTATAATGGGTTTATGTGAAGATCGTTTTAAGCTCACTTAAATTAAAAGTTTTTAAAGCCTAATAAATGTATAGATTTCAATTATACTGTAATGTTCAATGTCTATCATTAATGTTTGTTTGTTTTTTTTGTTTGTTTTTTTTTAAAGTACATTTCATAGCGCCATCAGTAGCAGTATTAGTATCAGAGTAATACTGGCCTTCATTCATAAAAGATGCCATTACAACAAACACTTAAAATATTGTAAGTATATATAATACATTAATTTGGAGAGTAACTGTGAAATTATTACAATGTAAAAATATTAAGAAATTTGCAATTAATTAGTTAATTGTTTTAATCGATTGACAGCACAAATATAAATATGTGTGTGTGTGTGTGTGTCTGTGTGTGTGTGTGTGCGTGTGCGTGTGTGTGTGTTTCAGTTCATTCCTGATTAATACACCTTATAAATGTGAAAAGGATCTGATAATTGTGATATTGTGATATCTGATGGTAGCCGTGTCTTTATATTTCTGTTTATTTCAGATTTGGAAATGCATTGTGCTTGACATGTTATTGCACAGCCAATACAGCAATGGCTATATCAGCCTGAGTATCAAAAGGAACTCTGGTAGATGATTTAAAGAAGGGATGAGAAGCGTTATGGGAAACAGCAAGCAGGGGGCCTCTTAATGTTTGAGTTTCATTCACATCAGCCCCAGCATTTGACTCCCTAAGCAGCGCTTCCCTCCTGAAGAGTCTCTTCAATTATTACCCTCCAAGCTCTACAGCAGCACCGGGGCCTAATGTGTCAAAGTGAAGTTGGATGATGTCGCTCCGAGGAAATTAGATAATGAAAAATCGGAACCTTATGAATTCTAAACACCTTTCAATACTTTCCATCACAAACAACTCATCATATATAGAAAGAGAGGATACCGTTTCAGGGTTTTTCCTGGGTCAAAAATGGTCTTTCGGCGGTGGTGGAAAAACACGGTCATATCACAGTAATAAGTACCCTACATATGTAAACTGCGAGCCCAGTACTGACAATAAATTCCAAATAAAATGCGAAGAAAAAGTTTGTAATATTAAAGGTAGGGTAGGCTATGTCATTTTCGGAGAACTAAATGCAATAGCAATAGCGAGTTAGCTTTGAAATCATAAGATACCACCCTTCCTTCAGAGTGTCTCTGTGTAATGGTGTAAAAAAGTGTAACGACAGATGGCGTTAAACTACCTCATGTCTCAAAGGCATTATGTTTAATGAACATAAACAACTTAAAGAGCATTGGCATGTACCACCTGACTGCTGCAGATTCACTACGGCTTAGATAGTGTTGCAATGAAACAGAAATTCAAGTCACGAACCACTCAGAGTATAACATCACAGGTTTCCATCTCTTCTAAATTAAAGTAGTTATGGCGTGAACGCAGCATAAGCTTGTTGTTTTGGTTCAGGAGGAACTGTAAAAGGTGACTGACATCGGTCTACTCTGCCTCACATGAAACGCACTGATGATGTGATTGGACGAACATTTTATGGTCCTACGCCTTCCACAGACAATATGCTACATTGCCAGAAGTATTCGGACAACCTTCCAAATCACTGAATTCAGGTGTTCAAGTGAATTCACTTCCATGGCCACAGGTGTATAAAATCAAGCACCTAGGCATGCAGACTGCTTCTACAAACATTTGTGAAAGAACGGGCTGCTCTCAGAAGCTCAGTGAATTCAAGCGTGGTACCATGACAGGTTGCCACCTGTGCTCAAGAACAGTGCGTAGAGAGTTTCATGGAATGGGTTTCCATGGCCGAGCAGCTGCATCCAAGCCTTACATCACCAAGTGCAATGCAAAGCGTCAGATACAGTGGTGTAAAGCACACCGCCACTGGACTCTAGAGCAGTGGAGACATGTTCTCTGGAGTGACCAATCACGCTTCTCTGTCTGGCAATCTGATGGACGAGTCTGGGTTTGGCGATTGCCAGGAGAACGGCCACTAAAATATTTGCAATGCAGGAAATATCCTGTGTTTAACAGCAGCTCTTAAATAGTATCTATTAACTTTACAAAACTAAATGCACATTGCATAAAAATTAAAACATCCAAAACATTGTCTGGTTTAAGCAAGAAACGTTCATAACCACGACAGAACAGCACAATCTACTTTGTAGTTATTTCATCACAGTTAAAAGAGATTGTGCGTTCATCTAAAATTATCAAATCACTTTTTGGAGGGGTAGTTTGAAGTGAACTCAGCCAGATGATGCAACGGGATGACATGGCCGCCTACAAGAAGTTTCTACAGTTTATGTGGATGAACAATGTGTAGTAATAGCCTAATAGTCAAATGTCTCCATTTGATAATATGAACATTAAAACATCCACATCTAGATGTTGTAAAAATGACAGCATCAATGTGCAATCATAAACTTTTTCAGCTTTAACATTAAACTCTTTGTGGCAGTTCTGTCACTAACCCAGCCACAGGTTTCTGTCACACCCACACAACTGCAACCGATTTTGCTATAAACACAGCTTATTGCCAACTTTGCAGAAACAAACAGACAGACAGAGGGACAGTGACAGTGACAGAAAGACTGGCAATCTGTCAGGCTATATCTGATGCAGATGGCATGACTGATAAAGAAAATCTGCCAGGTATCTGAATTGTGTCTCATTTAATGCCAAACAGCTAGACAGTCGAAAACATGGCATTGAATATTTGAAATCAAGCTTTCTGTTTAGGCCTTGGTGGAAAACACCTGATTGATGCCAGATATGATGAAATATTCTGCGGTGGGTTGCTGTAAATGCCTAAGCAAAATAAGATGACAAATAAAGCGCAAACAGCCAGCCAGGAAGGAATGCATGCTTACCTTTTCAGCCATGGTCATGGCAGAGCCGCCATGGATTCCCAGTATGGGCATGGAAGTCTGAGAGGAAACAAAGTCCAGCATTTGTGCCACGGCTTCCTGGTCCGTGCCGTCTCCATAGACCAGCCCGTGCAGTCTCTGTCGGGACATGAGTTCACACAGGTGTGTGAGCATGCTTCCTGGGTCCGTCTGGTTCACCTGGACGCTGAGTACGGTCACATCCAGAGGCGCACCTATCCCACGAACTGGACGCAGGGCTGATTCGGATACGGTGGGGGTCTGGCCCAGGATTACAGCTACACTCAGGGTTGGAGGCTTCTCTGCAGCATGCGACCAACCCAGCAAAGCCCATAAGACCATCAACCAGACTACAGCTCCCATCATTCCTGGCTTCAGCCCCTGTCAAGATGAGAAGCTTTAAATGGATGCAAAACATGCTCAGATACCCATCACATCTTAACAAATCAGGCTTACTAGATCTAAACTAGACCAAAATCAGATAACGCACAGACATAAATTACATCCGGCCTATTACTCTGCACGCAATGATTCAGCGAGGGGGTCCGGAAATGAATGGGAAGAGAAAGCGGAAGACAAGGTTAAGATGGCATGGTACTCTGTTCAACTATTCAATCATTCAAGTCAATACTTTTCAATTAGTCTAAACAGTTAAATGGAACAGTGGTTCACTTATTAGCAATTAACTGTGATGTACTGTCTTACAATATGTCAGCGTGGTTGCATTTAAATGGCCTGTCTAATTGTTAGGACTCTTCAATAGTTTATTACAATTCTAGGCGAAATTTGATGCCTGAATGATTCCAGATGGCTAGTGTAGCTGTCTCTTAAATTATAGTAATAATTGATGAAACCATGCACTAACTGGAGTGCATTATAACTTCATGAGTGAAGAACAGCTTACACATGGTTAAATTTAAGTGCGCTGATGTCAGTGGTTCAAAGATGGTTCAGTCTCAGGAGATTGAATGTAAAAGTCAACTTCATGATGGAGGAATTCCATACCACGTTCTTTTTTTCTGTGGAACACAAAAGGAGATGTATTCCTCAACAGCAGCTCTATTCCATACAACATAATGCTAAGTCCATACATACTCACAGGTAAGTCAATCAGCACCCATTCCTTTTCATTTTAACTGTATGGAAAACAGCAGTGTGAACAGTTCAAAACATCTCTTTTTGAGTAGCACAGAAGAAAAACAGGTTTGGCATAACTAAAGGGAGAGTAGCTGACTGATATGATTCCTTTAAGTTAAAAAATTGATTTTTTCATTCTTTTATCAAGGTAGAGATACTCTGCTATCACATATGCTTTGATAGCAAGATTGATCAAATTCACTCTGAACTTTTCACTCTCAGAAATGTCACTGGATACACCTGCTTCCTCCCTAGAGTTCAGTCATCAGTCATATTTGCACCTCCATTTCATTCACTGACTACCATTGGGACACAGCCACCAACCACAGATGAAAAAGTACTCTGATGTTGAGAATTATCTGAGCACTATAGTCAAATATTCTGTTTCTTATTTAAGTCTGGTTGAGGATGTCATTGGTAACACACGGGCATAAACTGGACATATACTGTATACAGCATCATAAAATAGTCAGTTTGTCTCTTAATATACTGTATGTGCCAGGACATGTAATTTGAAATCAATACTCACCATGACACAAAAATCAATAAAATGAAATGAACCCCACAGTCTCCACAGCTTGAATTTTGGGAGTTTGCTTGGGGTGCTCAGCAATGAACGATGCGATAAGAATGTGCTGTCATCAGCTTCTGCAAATACTACCATTTTATTTCACCAGTCCTCAACAAAGGACAAAGCTTAATGCAGAAGCTCATAAATGCACAGCTTAACAGAACAAGTCTTACCCTGGAATGTTGCACACTGAATATACTGCAAATGCCTATATATGGGTAGTTGAGATTTAATATGGACATGAACTTTGTTTTCAACTTCAACGCAAAAATATAAAATGTATATAAGATATTATATGTTTATATAAAACAATACATCGAATTCTATAAACAAAATTATATTTTTTACAATTTTTAATCACCGGCAATGTGACAAAAAACGAAAGTCATATTAGATGGTGTATATCATGGTGTATATCATGGTGTATATCATGTCACACTGCGGAGGACTGCTGTTATACACGCGTGTGTGTGTGTGTGTGTGTGTGTGTGTGTGTGTGTGTGTGTGTGTGTGTGGACATGTTTTTCAAGCCTGGTGGGGACTTCAACCTGAATGCACACAGACTCATGGGGACTTGTGTCACCGTGGAGACCTAAATTGAGGTCCCCACGGGTACAAAAGCTTATAAATCATACAGAATGAGTTCTTTTGAAAATGTAAAATTGCATAAAGTTTTGTGTGATGGGTAGGTTTAGGGGGAGGGTTAGTGTAAGGGGATAGAATATACGGTTTGTACAGTATAAAAACCATTACGTCTATGGCGAGTCCCCAGAAAGATAGCGTGCCAGACGCGTGTGTGTGTGTATGTGTGTATGTGTGTGTGTGTGTGTGTGTGTGTGTGTGTGTGTGTGTGTGTGTGTGTGTGTGTGTGATCAAACACAATTAATAGAGATTACTGATATTTATTACTAATATTTTAAATCGCAACATCAGTACAACATTGCAGGAACAGAAAAAAGTGGATGACTGTTATCGGCTGATGTATTATATAATTCCTCCTACAATATCATTTTTAAATAAATGAAGCAAGACTTGTTTAACACTCGACAAACTAATAATTTATTGATGCGTTTTCAATTGTTGGCAAACACTTACTGCAGATAGTAAGAGGGTTTAGCTTCTGACAGCTAAAACATTTAGCTGTATTGTGAAGCATACTAATTAGTGCCAATCACATAATTGCCTAATTGCTTTTTTGATGGTTGCACTGGTAGTTTGTGAAGGTCCAAAAGTGGTGCATGCATCAATGACTGCATTACAATTGTGCTCTGTTGCCCCTGTAACTTTCTCATTTAGTATACTCGCTAACATCCATAATTTGCACTCTCACAGAGCTACCCCAGCAAAGCATCCAAGCCCTTAAGCCTAACCCGGAGTAGCACTTAGTGTTTGCGAATGTAGTGCATCAATCTGCATCTCGTTCACTCCTTCTGCATGTGCATCTGTCAGACTTGTTGGACATTTTACAAGTATACGGTGTGTAATGTTTTCAGTCACATTAGACAATCACCTTCACCCTAAGCTTGCAGGATACAACTGAAGAGCAGCCAAGGTTCAAAATAAAGACGGTTTGTTTCACTCACATACAAAAACAGACCTGTGGCTTTTTACGCATCAAAATTTAAGCAACGCTGCCAAAAAAAAAAAAACATCTTGCCAATAGGAGTGTTTGTACGAGTGAGGTTTGAGTATATGCCTGGAAGTACCAACCACAGTTTTGATGGTCTGTCACAGCTCATATTTCATAATTCAAAACCACAGCGTAAAGTGCGAAGTGCAGATCGGCTCCTCTGTTAGCAGAATATCACCGCTGAGATCACTTCTCTACGCAGGCGAATGGGGAGGTTGTGGGTGGATTTCTGAGTTTGACTGTGTGGAAAGGTTGAGGGGTCAACAGTTATGAGTACTCTCAAAATAAGCACCTGCACTAGGTCCTCCTCCCCCATCTATCTGTTTCTCTGACCAACAACACATATGCTCGTACATTCTTCTGTTTAAGGCCTAAACATGTTCTACCCAAGTATGTGAACGCAGACACTTCTAGCCATGCAAGCTTACGAAATGTGTGGAAAACTGGTGCCGCTGACATTATGGTTAGTTTTCTCTCTCAACTGCTGTCATGGCAAAGCAACAGTTTGAAGAGAATCTTGCCATGCAAGTTTAAAATCAGTGTGTTTACAGCAACTTTAATTTTTAATTGCATACAATTTTGAAGGTAACTCCATTGCCCCTTGAGTCCTGAGGTTTGTTACCAGCAAGAGATGTTCAACAGGGCTTTGCATTGGCCAAGTGCTCACGTCCGTGTTTGCATAAATTATTTTTCTAGCCTAAAGTGTAACAAGAGTTGTCTCGATATAGCAAATGTAAGAATGCATTGCTGTATATCTGGGTGTTCAGTTAAGGTCATTTTTTCAAGGCGTGCATAAGTGGCTCTATACATGAATGTGTGGGTAGGGAGGGGGCGGTTTTGAAATGTTTCAGCTCCTAAATTTGTATCCTCCATTACAGGAAAGACTATTTCAGGCCTGGTCCTGTAAGCAAGAGGAAAACATCAAAAATGTGCTTGGACAACGTGACTGCACCCAAATCTGCAAGTCCCTCAGTCCCCATTTAGACGGAACCCGCGACGCAACGGCGCCCCCTGTCGGATCTCCCTGTCCGCCGCTTCACACCTATTACTAAGCGTTCAATATTTAAAACGTATCTTACCTTGCGTGTCACGAGGTGTCAGTGAAGAAGACTCGCCGTGGTTGAAATGTGCCATCTGTGAAACTGACCGATGCCTTGTGAATGTTATCCACGAAGATTTCCTCACAGAGAAGGCGCGTTTCTCGGCGCATTTTTTTCTTCTTCTTCTTCTTTCAGACCTTCGGTGAACCACCTTGACAGGAGCTTAAGTATTCAATGTTCTGCAAGAAAGTCAACCAAAATCCTTATACTAGGTTAACAAAAATGACAGAACTCATTCTTTGGTGTATTTCTATAACTTCTCGCTCGTGTTCATAAAGAAAAGCCACACCAAAAGGCTTCGCGAGTGGGGGCAAACTGATCTGCGTGGACGCGTAACGGCTCCCCCGCACAGAACCAAGTAACCTCGGGGTCTGACTACAAAACCACATAGGCGTGTTTTAAAGAATACCCATCAGTGAGCTTCGAGAGTATTGTCAGTGATGCAATAAGGTGTGTGTGTGTGTGTGTGTGTGTGTGTGAGAGAGAGAGAGACCCGGTGTGTTTAAATAACGGCCGGTGTGGTATTCCCCTCACGCGCGCGCGGGGTTCGTCTATGTAGGGCGCTCGCTCGCGCAGCAGGTGTTGCGCATCAAGGCGGTTGAAATAATTTCTCCCGTCAGGAAAAATAAGCCGACGATTTAGTCAACGGGAGGATCCAACGACTCCCGTTTGAACGTGAGAGCGATCCCACATTTGCTAAGGGACAATAAAATGTGAATGCCACGGTCTTTGATGTTTTATTGAAAGTAAAAAGAGAACTACTTACCTAATATCCTGGTTATGCATTTCCAGTACACCAGTCGGGAATTAGTTACACCGTGTCCTCACTATTCATCGTATAACCTTGCTCTTTCTTTATAAACAAACCCGTCAAGTTCAGCGCTCTTGACGGCGTAATTCCACCAGTGTCCTTGTGTTTTCCGTGTCCATTCCTGACAGAGGTTCACCAGGAAAAGGGAAGGCAAACACGTTCAATGATTCAGTCGATAATAAACGACCACATGGCTTTTTCACCATAATATTTGTGTTATTTATTTCTGAGTCTCGTGGAGCTTGTGGAACAGGTCCGCGTACCTCCACTGACGGGATTCTGTCAATATCGCATCCTTTTGGAGAAAACTGCAACACGCCGTACACACAGACGTTAAAACGACAATAACGGGGATGAGATCTATTTCGGATGTAGATTCCTCTGCGACACCATCGACTGAACTCGAGACATCATGGCAAACTGTCGAGCGCGTGTACGCTCCTTAACATCTCAGAGCGGAATTGAGACTGTACTGGCCAAATGCCTCCCACGCGCTCCGCGCCACATTCAACTCAATTCTCTTCCACCTATAATTCAGCATAAGCATATACGTTTTAGAGAGGTATATATACTAATTTTCTGCCTGTAAACGCAGACGGACTGGTCGTATCTCTTATCTGAGAAAAATCATTTGGTTATGCTTTGGTTATGCCACCCAACTTTACAGACCATTGCTCCCAGACGCACACTCCATGAATCAAGTAGATGTTAGATTGAGGCTCTCTCTCTCTCTCTCTCTCTCTCTCTCTCTCTCTCTCTCTCTCTCTCTCTCTCTCTCTCTCTCTCTCCATCATCACACACATGAATACAGTCAAATGATAATGAGCGCCATTAACAGTCCCTGCGCATGATGGGCGCGTCAAAACTGTGGAAAATTCTCA
Organism: Paracanthobrama guichenoti; assembly: GCA_018749465.1. Classification (NCBI taxonomy): domain Eukaryota; kingdom Metazoa; phylum Chordata; class Actinopteri; order Cypriniformes; family Gobionidae; genus Paracanthobrama; species Paracanthobrama guichenoti. The sequence continues at coordinate 7,200,834 of CM031943.1, forward strand.
ATCACACGACGCCTCAGTACACAACTAATTTTCCCTCTCGATGTTGTAAAACCATGTCCCATCCACTGTCGCCTCCACGTGTTAAAGAGAGCAAAACAGTTCAACGAACCGACTCCCGTCTGTCTCAAAGAAAACGGTGATTTTGGGCTTGCTCCGTTTGCGCCAAAATTGGTGGTTCGTTATGAGTCAGACGCTCCCAGCTGTGTAATTTCCCTGTGGGAGATCCACGGGAGCCGTTATGATCCCCAACTCATGCAATTAAATCAAATGATTTTATGCTTTAAGATCATTCACCCAGTCAAATGAAAACTGCTTGACGAGTCTATTTAAAGTCTTTTAAACTTCAGATTATGACAGCGTGGTGTCGTGTCCCCTCAGATTTTTGAGACAAGTGGATTTTAAAATGCAAATATTTGTAAGCCGCACCATTACTGTGGTGGGTTTAAAAATATGCGTGTTTGTCTTCTGCTGCTGTATTACAAAAACGTCCCATTTTAATTCTTCATTTAAGATTCGAAAAAGTTATTTTTCCTAAGTGAAGTTACCATGGTTACTGACAAACTGAATAGGATTCTGAGGATGTTTCTGTCATACGCTCCTGGTAATGTCTAACCCCACAAAACCTATGCCAGCACCACAGAAAGTTCAGCAGATTTCCACAGAATCCATAAAGTTTTACACATTCCGTACCGCAGCCAGTTGTGTATTTAGCCTAATTTCATTATTCCTTTGGCTGTTAACTGATATAATAATCGTAGCAATGTTTTAGCACATTATACCATATTGAAATTCATTTTTCAGCCACCCCACCCCCCAAAAAGCACAGTTTAAAAAACACCACAGATTCCACCTGGGCTTAGTCATGTCTTATATCGCCTATGGGTAGTGAGTGAGTCAGGACTGCCACTGGTACCCCCTGAAAAAACTATAGGTACATCCCTGTATATAGACACATTTAGAGTAATGACACATATGCTATTCCAAAAGAGATAGCTGAATCTTATTTCAAATGTCACGGTCAGTTTAACTGATTTTTGAAAGCATTGGTAGCAATTTATACTGCTATTCAACGACACAGAACGCCCAGCCTACAATTATGGCAGAAAACTCCATTTGAATATGATGTAACACTACAAAACCATTTAACATGCATATCATTAAAGAAACACACAGGCATGCATACACAAGTCATATGCCTCAGGAACATTCTTTGTCTTGCTGTTTATCCTTACAAGCATTATAATGACTCATACCCTGACCTTTATATACTAATTCTTATTTTAAAAATGACCCATTTTGACAACCTCCATTGATTACATTGATTTTGATGTAATGCTGAATAAAAGCATGCAAACCTCTATAAAGTGGTTTTGATGCATCTAAACTTATACAAACATTCACATATCATAATGCATTGCTGCCTTTTGTTACCCCCAGCGTTTTTTGTCTTCCTCAGCTGGCCAATCACGTTTCAGAATAGGCAGGAAAAGGACATTTTACAGTCCACTGAATAAATTTCAAGATGATAAACTTTACCATTTGTAACAGCAGGTCCATTGTGATTATCCATGTCTGTGTATCTAAGTTTGGAAACCTATGCCCATTATCTGCTTGCTTGAGCAAATAATGCAAATTCATGGCTCAAAGGGAACTCTGATTTGCTTTGGCAAGAAAATTTTCCTTTAGTTTTTTCAGTTCATATGTGATCTCATATAGAAAACACATCAAAAACTGCTAAAAGTTGCTAAAGGGGTCATGAATTGAGAAATCAACTTTTCATTCAGCCTTTGATATACAAACCCGATTCCAAAAAAGTTGGGACACTGTACAAATTGTGAATAAAAAGAGAATGCAATGATGTGGAAGTTTCAAATTTCAATATTTTATTCAGAATACAACATAGATGACATATCAAATGTTTAAAGTGAGAAAATGTATCATTTAAGGAAAAATAAGTTGATTTTAAATTTCATGGCATCAACACATCTCAAAAAAGTTGGGACAAGGCCATGTTTCCCACTGTGTGGCATCCCCTCTTCTTTTTATAACAGTCTGCAAACGTCTGGGGACTGAGGAGACAAGTTGCTCAAGTTTAGGAATAGGAATGTTGTCCCATTCTTGTCTAATACAGGCTTCTAGTTGCTCAACTGTCTTCTTTGTTGCATCTTCCTCTTTATGATGCGCCAAATGTTTTCTATGAGTGAAAGATCTGGTGCCCGGATCCTTCTTCTACGCAGCCATGATGTTGTAATTGATGCAGTATGTGGTCTGGCATTGTCATGTTGGAAAATGCAAGGTCTTCCCTGAAAGAGACGACGTCTGGATGGGAGCATATGTTGTTCTAGAACTTGGATACACCTTTCAGCATTGATGGTGCCTTTCCAGATGTGTAAGCTGCCCATGCCACACGCACTCATGCAACCCCATACGGTGGATTGTGTTCAGCGACAGTGTTTTCTGGAAGTATTCCTGAGCCCATGTTGTGATTTCCATTACAGTATCATTCCTGTATGTGATGCAGTGCCGTCTAAGGGCCCGAAGGGGGCGATCACGGCGGCCACAGCACCTGGGGGTAAAACAGAGGGCGTTCCATGAGAGAGGCTCAAAACCAGGGTAGAAAATAGCCCATCACTTATTCATTATAATGTTTTTGAATGTAAACTTCATAAGCTGACCTCAGACAACAGCATAAAAAACTAAAAAAAGCCAGTTCATGACCCCTTTAAAGAATTTGCAGCAGAAAAATCTCAAATCTGAACATAAACATTGCCGTGGCTAAAACAGTAGAGAATAGTGCTAGCATCTAACAAAGATATAAAAGTATTTCAGGGAGATATTTCTGCTAGCTACCTATTCAATTAATTAATTCATTGTCTAATTAGAAAACATAGGTTTATGTTTCAGTGTGGGTATGGAAGCAGCACTGAAGCTCCAGAGAATCTGTAACCGTTATTAAGAAATCTTTTAAATAGTGTGTGAATCACTCAAAGATAAGCACTAATTTGTGTGTATATTAATGCAGAGTTAAACTGGGTCAAATTAGGAGTTGTTTACTTATTAAAAGAAAGCCCAGGACTGACTTGAAAGGAATTGCATGCAATTATCCAGAAAGCTCATAATGAAACAATTTTACTAATGAAAACAGATAATAAATGAGAGACATTTTCTTTTAAGGAGAGAGCTATGACAAATGGCATGCTTTGGCAACAGACTCACGTTGACTAATGAAGATTCTCCCGTTTCCTTGACCTGTTTAGATTTATAAAACACATCATTGCATTTCCCTCATCTCACATCCACAAATATCTGCTTACAACAATAAGTTTGAATTCCAACGCAGACAAAATAAACCAAGTTAATGCACAATACAGTAAGTCAACAGCAAAAAAAAAAAAAAAAAAATGCACAACTTCATGAATAAATGAAGGAATTAAGAAATAAAAGAGTAAAGAAGAAATGGAAGAGAGGTTAGCATGAGTCTGTCATGAGCACAAAAAAGTGGGAAAATTCTGTCTCCATGGTAACCCAATTTTCAGTGTCACCACTTTTGTTACCAAACAGACCATGCTACATTACATAAAACACACACTCACACCCCCCTTCACACACAGACAAATGTGCGCACACACTCACATGCATTCACTCAATAGAACAGCAGTGCTTGCATGACAGTTTTGGCTCTGACTTTTATACACCATAATCTCTAGACTTTTCTTTTATTAAAAGTACTCCTAGAGCAAACTTTTCATTTTTGACACGCCACCATCCTGCAAACATGTTAGTGAGTGATTAAAAACAAAACACAAAGACAGTGTTTACTCTATAATAATTATGCAATCATGAAAATTTGCATTTGCAATTAGAATAAATTAACCCTAATCTTAGTCCTAATGCATCCATTTACATCTATCTTTACACACAACATTGCACAAACACGAGCCCTGATGCACGTGCATGCTTTCGCAAATACTGTACAGTGAACACCATATATTGCACATAAGCTTGAGGTAATGAGTTTATAATTTTTTTAATTTATATGAATAATGCACAAACAACATTTTCAAGCCTTTCTCAAACACACCGATCCAATCACTACATAAAGTTTTAAAATGTCTTAATTTGCGATGCAATTTTGTATTTAACAGTTCAATTTATTACATGCAGTCTGAGACAGTATTTAATGTGGAAATTAGGTTGAATAATAAATGTAGTACTTTTACAATGCAACGTGGAGCCTGCCAAATGAAGAAAACAAGCAAGAATACATATTTTACTTAGAGGTCATCTCAAGTGAACACTGATACTAATTCAATAACAACACACACTATACTATAAGATTGCAAAATTATAGGTTTTCAGAGCTTTTTTTATTCAGTAAAAAAAAGACACATGAATCTGAATTCTCATTCTGTATTCAAAATAGTGAGCTATTGCAGATGAGTGAAATAATTTCCAAATTTAAACTGAAAGCATACTGTATGTATAGCACAAGACATCTTTTTCCAGGTCAGTAACATATTTGAGACCCTTATCACGTTTCGGGATTTGTCTGAATTTTGTCCCATATATAAAATATCATCTTTATGATAGGCCTGCTGTTCTGGAAAAAAAAAAAAAAAAGGGGGTGTTGGGGGACAGCTGGTCAACATACTTACAGGATAATTTCCTTTTGACGGTGGTAATTTCAATCAGATGATCCAATTAATGAGATGAATGAGGAGAGAATTTGAATTTGGTTCTTCTGAATACCAATGAGCGAGATGTACACTATTGCAAAAACTCATAGAGCTGGAAAATGTAATGCTCATATTTCCAGCATAGAAACTATGAGAAACTACTAGAGAGTTATGCAAGGGACAATACCACTGCTTATAACTCTAACCTCTTACCTGGCCTGTAGTGATTCGGTATCTTACTATTTCAGATTTCCATGATTTATTTATGCTAATGGCCATTTCAGTTTGCTGCCCCCACCTTGTTAACGTTACATAGCCTATCAGACTGTCACAGTGTGAAAATGCCCTTGCAGAGAAATTTTAAAACGCCAAGGCAGTAGAGTCTAAAGCAATTACAGAAAGCAAACAAATCAAAATAAGGTAAAAGCAAGAATACAACAAACTAATATGCCATTGAAGCGACTCAGAATTTCGTAACAACAATATCCTTACTTACCAATGACTATAAAGCCAAGCTACTTAAACATGCAAGCAGTAAACAAAACACAGGCGCGTTCAATTAAATCGTAGCATTAATGTCAGAAAGTGGAGACCTCTGGCGGCTGGTGGGGAAGGAACCGTCTGCAGGGTGTGACTACACGGCTTTACGGAAGGGTGTGGATTGACAGCGGACGGGAAAAAGCGTTATAGCGGCCAAAAGAAGAAGGGTGTCAAAAGGTTGGGCAGTTCTCGACTCTATGCAAATATCAAGCGAAAAACGCTCAATCGCTGCGACGCCAGGTTCACACATACACCGCAGGAGCAGCACCGCCATTCATTGTTTTTTATTTAAAATCCAAAAGTTATCAGCAACTTTTATTTTAAAACAATTTAATAAAAAATAAAAATAATAATTATACACAGTAGCCTACAGTTATACAATCGTTCATAGACGATTTAAACAATGTATTATTAGTTAATTACTTCTACCTACATAAAATATGCACACATTATTCACTAATTTAGATTTAAATTATATAATTATAATGTGATAATAATTTGATAATAATGATAATTGTGTCTGTGTCAGATACATGCTATTTAAAACTCAAATGTAATCTTTAATCTAAAACTTCTTTCTATCTTTCTTTATTTCCCTATCTAGTTTAAAGGTGATGTAATTTTTTCAATGTTAAAATACTTTCTCCTATCCCAGTTTAATGTGCAGAGGCAGCTATAAATAAGCCATTCATGGTTGATGTCCCTAAAGAGTGAAGACAGTGGCTCTGTGTTGCTTTCAGCATTGCTCTATTTGTTTGTGCGAGACTTCCTACCTGGCAGACAGGGGGAGTGTTTGGGAGACTTGTTTGAAAACAGTTAGGCTATTTGTTTATTTATTTATTCATTCATTCAGTCAATTCTGTTTGTGACACTAAAACTTACATAATGTTTTAAATAATATTATATGGTATTAAGGCATTTTACAAAACTCAACTGACTTTTTTTCTGCTAGTCACAAAGAGAAACATTGCTTGTTGGCTCCCAGCTCACATCACATGACATCGACGCTGGAAGTTCCTGGTTCTTTAATAACTGTTGTCAAGGTCATTGGAAGCCAATACAACATATTTTAGCACATGTCATGCAACACAAAAGTCAGTTCATTAAAGTTTAAATGGACTCCCTCTACGGGTGTAAATCACTGAAGTGTGTGACACTAACTTGAATGATTTACAGTCCCGCAACCCCAGTGTCACTGCACTTTAGCCATTAGGAGAGAGAATGTGCAGGGGGACATTTGTAAAAGTCAGCTGGCCATTAAGATGAGGGAGGAGATGCACTGTCCTGTCTGATAATGATTTATTAAGACGCATTCAGATCTAATGGGGGGTTTGTGTGATGGCTTGTGTGTGTGTGTATGTTTTCATCTAAGTGTAATACGCTAATTTAGGGTTGCATGGTTAGCTTCATCAAGCTGAATGGCTCACTGTAGTGAGCATGTGCTTTGCTCCACAGTTTCTGTACTGACAGTTTTACTCCGAGCCAATATCTGGAGCACGCGTGGGCCTAACACATACTCTGACGCAACACACACATGGTGTCCTGGATACACCACAGATCCGACAACAGCCAGAAACCACACACATTTTGACACACAGGCTATTATTCCACCATTTAACTTTATGTGTGCCCATGAATGTATCTTGCTGTGTCTGTTGAAGTGTACATGACAGGGAATCTTCTTGCATGGCTTTTATCTGTGTGTGCACATATTAAAGCTTTTACTTTACATGATTTGAAAATGGTCCAAAAACCGTCTTGTGCTTGGATGCAAGAGATGATCAATGATTCTAAACCTGAGAAAAAATTAGTTTACTCCCAAGTTATATAAAATTAAATGACAGTTTTCAATACGGTATATAGTGTTTGGACCTCACTGTATATACAACTTTTTTTTTTTTTTGTGCAAATCTTAGCAGAGCTCTGCTTTGGGACTCATGGTTGTACTTTATAACCTACTTTGGATTTCTGAGTGGGACAGTTGTTTTCCCCAAAGTCCTGGGCCTTCTCTAGCTTAAGTATCTGCAACAAAATCCACGTATGTTGTGTTACATATCTACACCTGACTTGCAATACAAAGTGCCTTGAATATACCAAAATACACCAGAGGCATTGCATTAAATTTAGACTTCATATGATAACCACCCCACACTCATAAAGCCATGTCTCAAATCTCGATGTTGGAAAAAGGCTTATTTATATTTTTCATGGAAATCAACCCTTGACCTTTTGTCTTAGGCCTCATTAGACTGCATAAACACTCTAGTCTGGGTGTTATCACTTGGTGTCTTGGTCTGGATCTGGGTCGCTGCTTACAGTCTCAGACAACAGACACAGTCTATTTCCAGTGTTTGGCACAGTATCTTTTCAAAACCCTACACGGGGAAAGATGCCTCCCCAGCTCCTAACCTCTTTGGTGGATATCAGTTGTAAGAAGTCTTTGTTTTCACTTTGGGTTTACAAGGGAAATCCATTTTTGATGTGCACAATGTTTATGTTCACAAAATTTAGTTGACTGTAAAACAGCCACAGTTGGATTTTGTGGGTGTGGAAAAATTTGAAAAAGTGAAAATAATATGTTGACTTTATTATCAGATTATTTAAAATCGTTGCTGCAATAAATTCAGTATTTTTTTTCAGTTCATTAATGTAATGGAATCCACTAAAGGCAAGTGTGGCTGAAGCCATGTGCAGTTTATTAAGAACGAGAACAGATACAAAATAAACAACATAGTCTACTTGACATGAACTAAACTTGAAACATGAAATCAATATGAACCTGGACTTGACATAAACTCACTAAACAGCAGTTTACACATAACAAAGCTAGACCAGAGCATAATGAAACATGAGGGTTATTTATTAAGAGAGACTAATGACAAACAAGGAACACCTGTGACCAATCAAGACAATGACCCAATCACAAACCAGAACTGAGAAACCGCATGACTAAATGTAACCCCTCTTGTTTGAGCCGCCTGCTCCAAGCGGGACTCGAACCAGGTCAGCCGGCATGTGAGTCAGATGCTCTAACAAGGAGGCTAAAGGCTGCAACCTCTAGCGTCAATTGCTACTAGCTGGCCTCCGTAACATAAATCAACCAATGACAACATGACACATTTACAAGAGGAGCACGTGGCAGGATCACATGAGGGGAACAGGGAATCATGACAAAGAGGAAACAGGAAAACATGACTAAGGCAAAATAACAAATTAAAAGGCATGAAAACATGAACCAAAACCCAAATCAACGTGACATAGTGGAAGAGTGGAGGCGGACCAGGGGGAAGGATGGAGGGCCAGGCCTGTGAAGTGGAACAGGACCTGGGCCATGGAGCAGAGGCAGGCCTGGGCCATGGAGCATTGGCGGACCTGGGCTGTGGAGCATAGGCAGATCCGGCTGTGGCGCATGGGCAGATCCAGGCCGTGGCGCATGGGTGGTGCTGGCAGGCTAGGACACCTCCAGGGCCACATTGGGAGTGCAGGGTGCCATGGAGGTGAAGGCAGTTGCCAAGGAAACATTAGTAGTTCAGAGGGCCAGAGAGGTGCAGCCTCCATGGCCTTAGCAGGGTACCTATAGCTCCCCCCAAAAACATTTCTTGGGAGGAGCTATGGGGTTATGGGCTGGAGCCATCACTGGACTCTAATCAGGGGCTGACATGGGTTCTGAAGCAGGCTCACAGGCAGACGCTGATGTGTGTGCTGCCCACACACACAAGATAGCCGTGGCCACGATAGTAAGCACTGCACACTCTGGAGACGACTTTGGTGTGGCAGCCATGACGACTGACGACTCTAGCATGGCGGCCATCTTGAGAAGCGATTAGTCACTAGACGGAAGATGGGGTTGAGCGTGTAAGTGATAACTTAAATACTGGTTATTCTCTCTTAGATTATTATTTGCTGCTAGGAAGGATTCATTTGACTCTTGCAATAATTAGCATTTTCTAATTTAATTTTCACCTATTTTTTAATTATATGTACTGCTATATAACAAGCCCGAATAACAAGCCCATTTGCCTGCTTTTTGTTAATTCCAAATCATCATTCTCGTTGATCTATCTGCTGCCTTTGACACTGTGAATCAGTCACATCAGATCCTTCTGTCCACCCTCTCATCACTGGGCATCACAGGAAATCCACTTTTTTCAAACTCTTCAGGTTTGAATCCTATCTCACAGGTAGTTCTTTCAGGGTTGCCTGGAGAGGGGAGGTATCCAAATCAAAAGACCACAGGGTTCCTCAGGGTTTAGTTCTTGTACCCCTCCTCTTCTCCACATACACTACATCACTGGGATCCATTATACAGGCACATGGTTTCTCTTACCATTGATATGCTGATGACACACAGCTCTACCTTTCATTACAACCAGATGATCCCACAGTAGCTGCACGAATCTCAAGCTGTCTGGCGGACATCTCGGCATGGATGAAAGAACATCACCTGCGGCTTAACTTGGCAAAGACTGAGCTTCTCGTCTTCCCTGCCAATCCGTCTATACAGCACGATTTCACCATTCCTTATTGGCTGAAGATTCTGGCTTGGCCATGGCCATGACATGAAGAGTCTTTGGCTTGGCAGGCATGATGTGTACGGGCTCTGGATTGGAGGGTACTGTGGGATTGCCGGGCTCCTCATCCACAGTTCTCACAGTAAAACATGAGCCACTAAACAACAAGGCATGGTCAATATATTCCTCCAGGTACCAGTGTATTTTTTCCCCCAGAACAAACAGGTTCATTCAAACCCACACGAAAAATGTCCTTTAAGACTACATCATTAAAACCCACATGGCAACAAAGTCCACAAAACTTCTCTACATAATCTCCAATGATTGATTCCTCTGACAAAGCTGTAACAGGGCAACTGCTGGGTCCATTGTGAGTCCACTGAAGGCAAGTTTATTGAGAACGTCAACAGATACAAAATAAACTTGACATTACGATTTATACAAAATCATGTGACAATTAAATCAGACTGTCTGGTTTTTGGTTTGGATCTGGGCAACAAGAGGTCTCTTGGTGTGGGTCTTGATCTTGACCCCAACTCTCTTCCACATGTGACCCACTGCCTTGAAATGCGCGGCAATGTGTTGATGTAATTTCTACTGAAACAGGAAGGCAGGGCAGGACATATCGATCAGCTCCTCCCCCTTTTTAAAATAGCCAATAGCATTTAGTTTATATCACAGCTTGGCCAGAGCCGTTGAGAAAATCTGATGAGAAGCTGAAGTGCAGAGTGATGTCATAAAAGACTTTAAGTTCTTAATGCTTATATCTTCTAAATGCATATGTTGTCATTGTTTTGGAGCACAAGCTTATAACAATAAGGATAACATATTTATACTTAAAGTCAAAAAACTTCCATTTTGATTTCATGGGGACTTTAAAATATAAGCCAAACTGTACCTGATTATTTTTGTTGCCTCAATGTTTAGTTTGTAAAGGTATGACTCACCTCAAGTCTGAGTCCCAGGTATTCTAATATTTGCCAAGGTATTGCAAATACTTGCAGGTGTTATTGGAGTCACGTGGCTTAAGCCCAAATGCAGATGTGAATGCCATCTAACGTGAGTCTACGTTAGATTCACACAGCTGGCGGGATTGACGACCGTATTTCACTCTCAAATTCTCTCAAGCTCATACACTTAAATGTCAATAAAAATGCCTCTAGAACTGCCACCTTTAGTCAACAATCTTACATACATGCACACCTTAGCAAAGTGTCAGTTGTTTTTTAAAAGATGTGGGTAGTGAGGACAGCGTTTCTCTGACAGTGTCAAACCCACATACTAATGCTGCCGTCTCACACTATTGCAGTTTACACTGTTTTCACCTGGTCAGTGCTTCTCTCTCTCTCTCTCTCTCTTTCTCTCTCTCTCTGCATGTGAATGACTAAGATCATTATTTGCATATAGACTCCATGGCAGCAAAACTGACATGCTACAGAGAGAAAGAGAAGGAATGGGCAATAGAGATAGACATATAAGCAGACAATATGCAGGGATTTTTGCAGATGCACCAATCAGAATGACGAAAAGATACTAAGGCAAGGAATCATAAGAGCAAGAATAAGTTGTAGAACAGTTGGATGCAGCTCAAGAAGTCAGGTAGGAAGACAGCACAATCAAAACAAAAATGTACCCCTTATATTTAAGATTTATGTATTTGAATTGCATATAAAACACATTCATTTGGATAAAAATAAACCCATTGCACAGTTTTAACAAACTAATAAACTTTAAACTTAATATGATTCATATTTGTCATTCAAAATTGAAACAAGAATGACATGTATGTAAAAGTACTAATAAACCAAGTGTTTTAAAAACACGATAACCAGATTTATATATTTATCATCAATGAATCCAATTAGTTTCAATTTCATACATTTTAACTAACTGAATATTGCTTGTTGCACAGCTAGCCTTTTTAGGGTATACACTATCTATACTCTATCTTAATTAATAGAGAAATTCCATCAAATTGAATTGAATAATCCTTACATATTTTTATTGAATAATTGATTAAGGATTGTTCATTTATTCAATTAAAAGATGTAAGGATTATTCAATTCAATTGAAAATTTGCAGTATGACAATTTAAAAGGCTTAGTTTTTAATGTATTTAAACCATGATCATACTTTTTAACCGATTCAATTTAATTGTTTTCACAATTAACAGATTGATGCCTATTCTAAGCCATTTGAATAAATACATTCTAAAAAAATGTGGTTATTAAAATAAAATCAAATAGATTTTCCATGATTCATGATTAATTGAGTGTTCAGTTTCCCAACCATGATGACAAAGCCTGGATATGTTATCCTGAAACTTGCTGATGACATTGCTCATTGATCTGAAGACTTCTGAGATCCCAAAAAACTCTGCCCACTTTTTTTATTATTTAAATAGTGAAAAATGTTCATTGAGTGCATCTAGGTTCCTATCATGGATTTAGGAATCACTCATGCAGAGAATAAAAACACAAGTAGCTAAAGTACATCCATAATACTGTACAATCCACCAGAGGGCATCAGGGAACCTTATTAAAAGAGGGCATCTTATTGGGTTTTTAAAGAATGCAGATTTGTCCTCAACATGACTCATCTGGGTCAGATCAGAACATTATCAGTGTTCATCTCCTACATAAATAATAATAATTTAAAAAAGAATAATTAAAAAATTGTCTGAGGTGATACATTTTATGTTCAGAGTTTTTAGAACATTAGCTATCAGAACAGAACTAAAATTAGAAAGATTAATTGAGACTTTCTATCGCTCTAATCGGAGAAAAACAGACTTTTAAAACCAAGCACACTGATCCACTGAAACTTTGCAATGACAATTTAAAGGGATAGCTCACCCAAAAATGAAAATTCTGTCATCATTTACTCACCCTCAAGTAAATCTGTGCTAAATCTTTGTTCTATTAAACACAAAAGAAGATATTTTGAAGATATTTTGTTACCCACATTCCCCAAAATATCTTATTTTGTGTTCAGCAGAACGAAGAAACTCATAGAACAACTTGAGGGTGAGTAAATGATGACAGAATTTGGTGACAAATGTTCATTTTGAGGTGAACTTTCCCTTTAAATGTGAAAACTGTGGGCTGCCGATGTGTTTGAACACTTTGACAGAGTTTAAAATGCTGTGGGTAAGATCGATCAGATATGTTTATAATATTTCTGTAAACATATAGTTGGAAGTTTATTTACATAGACAAATATTGTGTGATGTTTATGCAAATTAAATGGCGTAACGTTCTCTGCTCTGGGAAAACCCTAAGGTGTCTCTCCAACCATTGACAAGATAAAATCACTGCAACAGAAACACACAGCCTAAAGCAATTACGCTTGTCATTTGAAAACACTAGCAAAAAATATTCCAGTGTTTGGTTGCACATTCAAAAGTAATTTCTAATTTAATTGTTGTTGGCTTAGTAGCTTTGAAAACCTGCCTGGTTAAATTAGCATCAATTAAGTTTAGAAATCCTACATAGTTGTCGTTCAGTAATAAAAGAAAAGGTGCTGATTGATTTCCTTGAGCTTTATGATTTCTGGGAAATCAGTATTCCGGTGGAACCAGTCCTTGTGCAGAATTGTTTGACAATGTGCCACGGTTGCTTTTTTTTGTTAGCATAGATCTCATCAGTTATTTTCTTTGAAGAAGCCATGCAAGACAGTGATCATTTCGAAACATGTACAGGCAAACACACAACACCTATTTGATAAATATTACAATATTTTTGTTATGGTGTATTTACAGTTGTTTTTTTACAGTCAAGTTACAGTCAGATTATTAACCTATTTATCTGTCAAGGGCCTGGGCACATGTCCTAAGTAAATGTGCTATAGTGTGATCAGGCATACAAAAAAAAAAAAAGAAAACTCACTACACGACTTTTATTAAGATGTATAAACTCTTCCTAACCAGAACTGCAAATGTTCAGGTTATACTTTAAAGAACACACCGACTTTTGGGGACTTTAGCTTATACACCGTATCCCCCAGAGATCAATAAGTCCATACATACCATCATCTTCTCTGTGCGTGCCATAACTCTGTCTGACGCACCTGAAAGAATTGAAAATAATCAAAGATATTTGATTTTGTAAAATGAACAAAGACATTTGCTTTACTGTTTTCAACCCCATCTCTCCAGGAGGGCCATTTGGAATTCCTAAAGACAAAGAAATGCTGAAGGCCTGTAGGCCAAATGTGTGTCACACCTGTAACACCGTGGGGGAAGTTTGGTCTGATTGGTCAGTTTGAATGGCTCACATTAGGGTTTCAGTCACATGGTCAAGGAATAGATAAAAGAAGATTGTAACTGTTGCTCTGGCTCTTTTTTTTTCTCTGGCTCTCTCTTCTTGGGGGCCTTCTCTTTGGCTCTTCTCTCCTTTGCTCTCTTCTCTTCTTTGTCTCTCTCTCTCCCCTCTCTCTTTCTATCCCTCAGGTAACATTCATGCTGGGTACGATTAATGGTATAAGTTTTCATCATCTCATACATTTATTTTGTAACTATTTTAAGTGTAACCATAACTAGATTTTGTCATTAAATTCTTTCAACTACAAATGATGTGCTAACTAGTTTTGATTTGGTATTGACTTTGAAGTGTTACCTATTGCAATACAATATAGTCACATTATAGCCACGCTCTCCCACATGTTTAGCTATTGTAACTGCGCTTATTTCCGTCGTTGGTATAAGCTGCAGTGGGTGGTAAAGACAAGAAATTTACAGTTTTCTATCATCTTGCTGATAACGTTTCTTTAGTCATTCGGCAACCCTGCAGTCAGAACCGCTGTAGAGGATCCACCCTTACACACCCACCGCTAGCCTAGCACAAAGACTGGAGGTAAACGGCTCCAGCTAGCCTACTGCTCAATAAGGCTGCGTGTCCACCAAAGTGTTTTTATCCAGCTGAAAATGTTAGGCGCTCTGCTGAAATCACCTTGCTGTGAGCGCTGCGTAATGTCATTGCGCCGCTGCACCCATGGTACACAGCAAAGTTCCTTGATCATTACGCAGGAATGAGAGAATAGTTCCTAGATATATCGATCTAGAAAATCGCAACTTTTCATTTTCTGTCGGTCTTAGTACACGATGTAACTATACACATCACAACATGTAAATAGGAAAATGTTGGCGTTATTTTGTCACTTATTGAGCAGTAGGCTAGTTGGAGCCGTTGTGCTAAGCTAGGCTAGCGGTGGGTGTGTCAGACAGAGTTATGGCACCCACGGAGATAAAAATGGTATGTATGGACTTATCTAACTCTGGGGGATACGGTGAATAAGCTAAAGTCCCAAAAAGTCGGCATGTTCCTTTAACTAAAACCTGTCATACTGCAACATATATCTTCCTTTCCCCTGTTTTTGCTTCTATAGGAGAGCTGTTCTTGTTCATTCTGCTGTGTTCAGAATCGGGTTTCTTTGCTAACTGGGACTTAGTACTTTGATTTCTTGAGCTAATCCTGAGGTAATAAAGAATGATGTGGGCAATAAAACTACAATACAATAAATATAATAGCTAAACATGAGGGTATAGCATCTGCAATGATTCATTATCCTGTAAACACAGTTTAAAGTATTTTTCTCAATCACTTCTCAACAAGATACAAAAATCAAAGAAATTACAAACAGATAACTTGATAGATCAACAATGTAAAGGAAAGCCTGCCTCCTTGTGGCCAATGTGCATCCACAAAGTAACAATTCTAAGATTCTCATTGAACATATCAGATGTATTCTACACAATATAAACAAATATCACACACACACACACACACACTCCTGGGCAACAAAAAAAAAAATGGGCCAAGCCAAAAACAGAAAAATATTTAGTCGTCTTTTAACCAACGATTTTAATCACAAATCACTGGTCAGGAAATTAGGGAGATACTATAGATAAAGTAACTTGGCATGGAATAGCCTTCTCCCAACTTGCAGACAGCTTTTGTTCCACTCAGTGTTAATGGCTTCAAACAATTCATGAGTAGTTGAAAAATGTCTCCCAGTTAGTTTGGGTTTAATGTGAGACCAAATATTCACTATAGGGTTTAAATCTGGACTCTGACCAGGCCAAAATATGAGTCTGATGGACTCAAGCTACATCTTGATTGTCATTGCAGTTTGGACAGGAGTGTCGTCTTGTTGAAAAATAACATCTGATAATTCCCTATTGGATAACAACTATTAATTTGTGGGAAGTAAGTGATTCTGCAATATTCTTCTGTACTCCGAAGCATTAAATTACTTTTCACAGTGAAGTAGAAGTGAAGTAGCAGATGAAAAGGCTCCCCACACGATGACACTTCTTCCTCTATGCTTCACTGTGGAAGAGATGCATTTATTAATATATTTCTCAACAGATTTATATACACTCACCTAAAGGATTATTAGGAACACCTGTTCAATTTCTCATTAATGCAATTATCTAATCAACCAATCACATGGCAGTTGCTTCAATGCATTTCTCAAGACAAGACAAGGTCCTGGTCAAGACAATCTCCTGAACTCCAAACTGAATGTCAGAATGGGAAAGAAAGGTGATTTAAGCAATTTTGAGCGTGGCATGGTTGTTGGTGCCAGACGGGCCGGTCTGAGTATTTCACAATCTGCTCAGTTACTGGGATTTTCACACACAACCATTTCTAGGGTTTACAAAGAATGGTGTGAAAAGGGAAAAACATCCAGTATGCGGCAGTCCTGGGGGCGAAAATGCCTTGTTGATGCTAGAGGTCAGAGGAGAATGGGCCGACTGATTCAAGCTGATAGAAGAGCAACTTTGACTGAAATAACCACTCGTTACAACCGAGGTATGCAGCAAAGCATTTGTGAAGCCACAACACGCACAACCTTGAGGCGGATGGGCTACAACAGCTGAAGACCCCACCGGGTACCACTCATCTCCACTACAAATAGGAAAAAGAGGCTACAATTTGCACAAGCTCACCAAAATTGGACAGTTGAAGACTGGAAAAATGTTGCCTGGTCTGATGAGTCTCGATTTCTGTTGAGACATTCAGATGGTAGAGTCAGAATTTGGCGTAAACAGAATGAGAACATGGATCCATCATGCCTTGTTACCACTGTGCAGGCTGGTGGTGGTGGTGTAATGGTGTGGGGGATGTTTTCTTGGCACACTTTAGGCCCTTTACTGCCAATTGGGCATCGTTTAAATGCCACGGCCTACCTGAGCATTGTTTCTGACCATGTCCATCCCCTTATGACCACCATGTACCCATTCTCTGATGGCTACTTCCAGCAGGATAATGCACCATGTCACAAAGCTTGAATCATTTCAAATTGGTTTCTTGAACATGACAATGAGTTCACTGTACTAAAATGGCCCCCACAGTCACCAAATCTCAACCCAATAGAGCATCTTTGGGATGTGGTGGAACGGGAGCTTCGTGCCCTGGATGTGCATCCCACAAGTCTCCATCAACTGCAAGATGCTATCCTATCAATATGGGCCAACATTTCTAAAGAATGCTTTCAGCACCTTGTTGAATCAATGCCACGTAGAATTAAGGCAGTTCTGAAGGCGAAAGGGGGTCAAACACAGTATTAGTATGGTGTTCCTAATAATCCTTTAGGTGAGTGTATATTACTGAACCCCGGATTTAACAGTATGCTATCTGAATGAAGCCAACAATTCTGTTGAACAATTCAACAGGAAAATTCATGATTCACTGATGCACATTACTCCTCTTAAAATAAAATGTTTGTCTTCATGGGTTTTTTTCTCCTCTGACACTACTTCCTTTTTCACAAATTGCTTTCACTTTTTCACTCTCTTCCCTCCAATCACCTGACTCTATTCACATGTGAAACACTCTCTTGTCATGGTTCAATCCATTTCCGATGGATAAAATCAACCCCTGCATTTTCCCCAATGCATATCTTTGTTTCGCCAAATTACAGAAGTAAATTTGGTTGCATAGTTGCCATGCTGCTTCAGTGCCACAAGCATGTCAGATACTAAAAAGAACAGACAGGCCATAAGAACTAAAACTGAAATATGAATGTATTAGACAGTCATGTTTGAGATACAAAGAAGTGTGTGTATGCAAGAAGGACATGTTGGTTTAAGCATCCGAGAGTCTTTCAGGTTTTTTGTGTTGTAAGTGCAGCCATAACACACAACATAAAGAACGTTTTGTTGAACTACTTCCTGATGAATGGACCTGAAAGACAGAGCTGATGCCAAAGCATGCAGAAAGAATGGCCAGTGACAAGGTTTCCAGTCATCACAATGGTAAAGCTCATTGAAATGTCTGGTTGAACCTTGTATAATGTTGCTGCCAGTAAATTGGCTTCTGATGAGAGACTGGCTGCTAATAGGGCATCCACCTGAATTTCAAATTAATCTCAAGAGTCGTTGAAGAGGAGAGAATATGTTGGCCTAGCTGGCTGCCTGTAAATCACTAAACAAACAATATACATAAACAAAAAATATACAGAATTTATTGCTAAGAATGAAATTTACATATAGGCTTAAGGCTCGTTCACACCAAGGAAGATAACTATAAAGATAACGATAAAGATATAGTTCTAAAAATCGTTCTCATTATTAATAAATAGCAAAGTTCACACCACAGCTATAACGATAATGGCACAGAGAAACAATATAGTTGGAATCACTTTCAGAATGATTTTTTTCCAGGTGATGAATGATAAAAACATTGACAGCCAATCAGAATCCATCCTGCTGTAACGAACTTGAGCGTTTAAAGCGGCAGAAATGCACACGCTTAGAATGAACAGAACAATACCGTCCACTGGTGTGGAGGCTAATATAGTTATCTTTATAGTTATCTTTAAAATTATCGCTCTTGGTGTGAACAGGCCTTTAGCCTTGGCGGACTAGATCTGCTACACTGTTGCTTCATGAGTGAAGGCTACTATATGGACATAAATAAGGTGAATATAATGTGAGTTGCTGAGAGGAAAGAAGGGAGAACCGCCTAGCAGGTTTCAGCCAGAAAAGGGGTAATTAAATGAAATCAATCATGTTGTATCATATTTTATTGGAAAATTAAAAAGCATTTTACCAAACTTTGATAATTGCCTTAATCTTTTAAAGGGGTCATAAAATGCTACTTTCACAGTATAGTCTCAGGTGTCTCCAGAATGTGTCTGTGAAGTTTCAGCAAAAAAAAATACACCACAGATTATTTATTATAGGATAAAAAACATGCTGTTTTCATGTGTCTCTTTAAATGCAAATGAGTGTCTGCTCCCTGCCCCCTTTTCAGAATAGGTCGGAGCCTTTACAGCTTGCTAGAATGGATAAACAACAACAACTGGAGTGTGGAGAACCTCACACAGCCAGTAGAATTCACAAATATGTTTAATTACCAACTGTTTGACCAACTTAATTTTCAGAACATGTAAGTACCGCACATTATATTTTCTGAATGTATGCAAATCGCCTTTGTGAATGTGCTGGTTAGGATGCTATACGGTGGCTAAAGTTAACATTGTCTCTGTATTCACATAGATCAGAGCTATGTCATTCATTTTATTTTTAAGAAGTAATAAAAGTGTGCTTCTGAATTGTACAGACAATGTGAGCATCTTCGCATTATCCATCTTTGAGAAGCAACTTTTGTGCAAATACTGCATTTACTGACCCTCGTTTGCAAAGCAGTCCAGTGTACAATGATTCACACAAACATATACGAATTTAGCAGATTTCTTGGGCACATTCCCTTTACAAATTAAATGAATCCAGTTCCTCAGTGGCTCAGATGCCAGGAGTTTATTATTACAGCCGAAAAACAGAACATTATAATGTTTAAATAGATTAGACATTTTATGAACAGCTGCTCTAGTCCACCGTTACACCGTTGTGGCTTGCAAAAACAAAATGGTGGCACCATGGGTGGAAACGTGCAGATTAAGGGGCGGTAATATTATAATAAGATCCCCTTCCTACGTCACTAGGGGAGCGAAATCTGAGCGGCTTGTTTTTTCACATGCTTTCAAAGAAACGCTTACCAAAACAAAGTTACTGGGTTGTCCTTTTTCACTTCTGTCTGATTTTCATGATATGTCCCCTTTAAACAACTGAGAAGATAGTGATCATCAGCCAGCATATAAGTGTCAAATTGGATGACTACAGGGACTCATTTAACAGTTCATCTATTGCCAAAATGTTGAAAAACAAAAGACCAGTCAATAGAATAGAAAAATATTGAAAATATTCAAATCAGAATCAGAATGTGTAGTTTTTGCTTTAAAAAAGTCTGTCAAAACCAACACGTGATGAACGATGTTCACTAACCCGACAAAGTTTTTCAAATGGATTGGCGTTTATTTCCTTTGTACGCAGTGTGAAGTATTTCACTCAGTTCCCTGATCATACCGATTCAATTTTAGCGAGTGAATAACAAATTTATACTCATGTGTGTTATGTATTACATATGTTATTGTCTCTGACAGACAGTCTCTGCTCAGGTCGCCATTTTCTTCCTCTTTTCGCAATTTTCACCCTCTTTACAATATAGTCAAAACATCCAGTAGTGTCTTTTCCAGGAAATGTGTGTACTCCCTCTGCTTCTCGTAAATACTACCGTGTAGTATTTGCACATTAGTTTTGACAGATGCCAATTGTGTGATATTCATATGAGGTTTATTTGAAAACAGATAGATTGTAAGGTAATACTTATTTATTAATAGCCAGTAAGTATTCAGTGAAGTGATCGATTCCCATGAGTGTGTTATACATCAGTGTTTTGAGTTCTAACATTCCAACCAACAGTCAGCCAAATTTTTTGACAGAGTGACAATGTGTGTGATGGGTAAACTGTTTGATTTCTGGGTAAATATAAAATGTGCTGGATACATAAAAAAAAATATTTTTTTTTTGCATAGTTCATTATACTTATTTTACGGAATGAAGTTTAATTTGTGGCAATTTATGTTACTCAGAGACTGATATGTTTGGCTTTTCAAAAATACTACATTCATCATAACTGAAATGCACTGATGTAGACGTTCTGTTCTGTAAGATATGTGAGGTATTCAGTATAATCACAGTGGTTGTCTTTGTTTCAGTTTCTGTCCTAAAAAATATTTTTCACAAGAACAAAATCCGTCTTCCTGTTTATTCTGCCATGGAATTGTCAAAGGAATATGTAGAAACGTATATGTAGTAAAATGAAGGTTTTCCTGTTTTTAAAGAGGATGTGATGTGTATGTATGAGTGTGTATGGTTTGTGCTTTTAATCTATGATTCCACATAAACAACATGAACACAGTTTTGCTCGGCCTGATAAGCACATATACATGACATGCAGTAATTGGTGAATTGTAAAATTAAAAAGATAAAGAGAGTAAACATATGTAGTTATAAATAATTCAGAAACGGATGTATATGTAACTCACATTTTACCCTAGATGGGTCCATTTCTGTAAAGTTATGTGAGTTTCTGTTTTTGGAGGGGGTGGGGGTTGAGTTAGAAGAAACAAAGCGAAAGGGAAGAGCGAGAGAGCGAGAGAGAGAGAGAGAGAGAGAGAGAGAGAGAGAGAGAGAGAGAGAGAGAGAGAGAGAGAGAGAGAAATGACAGCAAAACTAGCTGTAAATCACATCAAATAATTTATCTTTATTAATAAAAAGCAATCCTAAACAAAAACAAACAAAAATGTCTCATTAGGTGAAATGCATATTTCTGCATAGCAGAATGACATTGGTATACAATACATACTATAGATTATAGTCAATATATTGTATGTACCCATATATAAAATTATTAAATATTCATACTGATATCAATATCACCATTGCCTTGTGGCCAGTGGTTTACATTTCATATATAAAGACAGACAATACTACTGCAAAGTAACTAAGTTGTCAAATCATTCATTTTACACAAATACTAACTGACCCAGTAGGGGAGAGCGGGGTTGGCTGGCACACTTTTCACTCTCTGTCATATTTCTCAGTCATGCTATATGTGAAAATAGTCTAACCAGTAACAACTGAAAGGTTAAGATCTCAACTAATCAACAGATACATTTAATGTTCTCAAATGATTGCTATTTTTTAAAATTTATTTATCATTAATTCATGTTGTGCACTTGTGCCAACTTGCCCCAGTATGGGGGTTAGTTGGCACATGCAATGGGGTTGGTTGGCACAGATGCTATAGCTGAAGAGAATGAGGTGAACAAATGTAAAAAACTTGAGAATTGAATTCAAAACAGAAAAACATTCAACAGAATTTCAGCCAATTTACTCCATAGATTGTATTTAATTGAACTAAAGAACAGTTTGTGTGTGTGTGTGTGTGTGTGTGTGTGTGTGTGTGTGTGTGTGTGTGTGTGTGTGTGTGTGTGTGTGTGTGTGTGTGTGTGTGTGTGTAGTATTAGGAGTAACAGAAATAATGCAGTAGGCCTATGCTGTTAGGTTAACTAGCATGTCAAGATGTCTGTGTCTCAATCAGATGAATCACATGAGTCACAGTTCTGGTAGATGTAGACTGGTAGATGTGGAGTGCATAACTCGTGGGCCCACTTTTTGCAATACAGGCACTGAAGCCAAACTTCCCTAGGTCGGCTATTCCCATATGACTCTAAACAAACCAGACAACATTCCTCTTCATCTTCATCAGACTCAGATGATGATCTCCTTTTCCGATTCTTTTTAGGAGCAGGAGCTTTGGATGGAGCTTTCAGTTGTGGCTTCTTGTTTTGTTTTTTTGTTTTTTGAAGAGTCTCTTCTTTGTTGCAGACTTTTCTTCCTCTAGTTGTCGCTTGACTGGTGTGTCTGTCAGGATGGCAGTCTTCCTCTTCCTCTGGATGATTTCAGTAAATGGGTGTGGTCAGGTCAAGAGGGCAGTCATTTTAATGTTAGCTTTTTGTGGCAGCGTCCTCTAGTGTACTGGAATTGAACTGGGTGCCAACCAACCCTTGACCCAACCAGCCCCGCTCTCCCCTACCAGTGTGATTGATTCAAAACAATCGAAGGCCAATGGTGGTTTTGTGCTGAACTGCATATGTCAAATAAAACATTCTGTAGTGCTTTTTTTATCTGAGAATAGTCCAAACGATCACTACACACATAAATAGTAAATAAATGTTCTAGTTGGGTCAATGATGAGCACAGTATCCTATGAAATGATCAAATAAATGGTGCCGTGTTAAAGAGCTGCAACATCTGTAACTACATCTTCAAATAAACAACACACATTCATATACTAAAAGGGTACAACCACAGAAATTCTTTAAGTTTCTTGCTCACAGGCAGTTGATTAATACTATCTTTTCCATAACTCTGCACCACAGCTCTTCTTGCCAGGTCTTGTAGGCTCTGCGGCGCTTCTCCGCGATACGGTATACTCAGACTCTTTTTTGGAGTCGCAATATAGTATCCTAGCAGGTGGAAAAGGCAAGAGAAAGTATGTTTACTCCCTGCTAAACTGAATCCTCCTCCTTTTAGGAGCACCCGCACGCTGGTCGGGCCCTCGGGAGCCCGATAGCTGAGAGTGAAGAAAACATTTGCCTGCATGCTGTCCCGGATCAGGAATGTCCCAAGAGGGAGTTTGGCCAGTCGTTCATGAGCTTCATCTGCTTCCATGGGACCCCAGTAAAATCCACTGTGGTTCAAGTAATCCACAGTCTGGGAGATCAGGTCACATTCCTGCTGGTGCCGAAAGGGGTGAAAGTGTGTTGGTGGGTTGGAAGAGGGTTTAGGGGACTCGGCTGGCTTGGATGGGCCCTGTGGCGCAACTGTATGGTCAGAGTCATTATGCTGGACCATTCTGAATCGGGGCCCACTCATACCATTCCTCCATGGTCCCAAAGCATAAATGAATGATTCTGCAGCCTGTGCAAATGAACAAAGAGTTCAAACATCAAGAGGTGGGAAAAGCTCATGCCCAGACACATTCTAGATATCTTCAGAATTGTACAACCCTTGTTAAAGGTTTTGGCATTAGCTATGCAAACACAAAAAAAAAAAAAAAAAAAAAAAAAAAAAGTCATGGACATGATTAAAAAAAGTCACACTTGTACTCTTCGCGGTTAAAAATGACAGAATTGGAAACAAATGGGAAAATTCGCCTAGTAGAAACGTTTGGTACTGCCCCCCCAAACAAAATCTTACTGAAAAATTTTTTTTTTTTGAGATATCAACCTCAAATTTGGAACACAACTTTATTTATAGCTTTGATTTTCTCTCATTTCTTAGAGTGAAACATGTTTTGAAAAATATATATTTCATATAAAATTTAAAAATAGTATTTTATGCATTTTTCATAATAATAAACTTAGCTTGACTTTTGTTTAAGCTTTTGTTTTATTACTTCAGCAATAATCTTCTTTTGAAAGAGACCACAAAACCTAAGTTTGTGTAGAAATGGTACAAACATTTTAACATGATCAACTATTTCATTTTAGAAGAACTTAGTATACGTGTTTTAAACTAGATTTTTAAACTATTTCTCACTTTTCAACTTTATATTTATATTCTATTTATTTATATTTCACTCACTCGTAATTTTTTTAAATGTGGACTATTTATATCAATACATTTTATATTTTAAGCATCATAAATATGGCAAACAATTTTTTTCTATGTAGTTTTCTTTGGTTGGCTACATAATTCTTCTAATGTGTTGATGTTATAGGTTCTTTATAGACAACGGCGGAGGTTTTAACCGTTAGCAGAGGAAAAGCAAAGCCCCCTGCCTTTTATCCGAAAAACAAGTAGCTACATGCATAGGCTGTTTTCTCGAAAGAACTCCTGAAGAAGGTTCTCCTGTAAAAACAGGCAAAATATTTTCCATTTTTGAATATCTGACACGTAGGTGTTTCAGAATAACCATTAAGCTAGCCTACGTGTATACAGAAAAGGTTTTCATGAAACGGTGTCTAATACATGCAGAACGTTTTGGTGAAATGAAAGGTGAAAGAAACACCTCCATGCAGTCCGGTCTGAGAACAAAAACCACTATAGCCAACTTACCGCAAATGCAGTCAGATGTTGACTAACCCAGACTTCTCCAGAACTGTGTATAGATTTCCTGCGATGCTACATTTTAGTTGTAACACGATTCTACGATAGGCTGACCATTACAAAAGGTAGGATTCCGAAAGCGAAAGTCTGAAAAAAATATAAAAGGCGGTCTCGCCTGTGGCACATCAATGCCTGGAACATGACATTTCTTCTAATAATGTTTGGATGAAGCACATATGTCCCAATGTATCCAGCCGTATCTTATTTACATCACTCTCTTCACTCAGTGGGTAATGTGCAAAATTAAATCCTAAATGGTTAGATTTTGGCAGCACTCTCTTTCAATGCCCCAAAAATGGCGAATGTAAGCAAATAATGCACATAAAAAGTCTGATGCAAGCGAACAGCTGCAGTATATTCAATGCATTAAATTAGTATGCATGCTAATTTATAATTTTTTTGCCTGTTATTAAGTGTGCAATTTTGTTTCACTTTCACTTTGCGCTGGTTTACTTTAAATCACGTGATCTTCTCCAACTCTACTCGGTTTAGGACAGGTTAAAGTATCATGTTTTAGCCCTGGCTTACTTTTATTTATTTTTTTAAGACTGTATTAGTTTACATGACAGGTAAATACAAGCCACACATACGAAATTTTTATTAGACTCGGATAACTGCAGAAATTACACTATAAATAAACTAAAACAACACAGATCATCCTTTAGTGCAAATGCAAGTCAAGATTATATAGCATATAATTATTATACTATTATTATATAATTACACTATTTTTTTAAGACTATTGAGAAAAACACATAAATAAAAAATGTAAAAAATGATTTAAAGTGTCCAGTTAGTTTTTTTATGCACCTAATGCACAACATAGCGATATTCACTGGTAACTGGATACATTTCGGACTGTAAGCAGATGCTGTATGGTTAACTGCTCATCCTGTAGATGTCTTTAAGATCAAACCATCTCTAAAAACATACCCTGACAAGCAAGGGCAGTTATATCAGAAAACATATCTTTAACAAGTATGTTTACTTAAAACGGAATATGATCAATAAGTCATGACAACATGTTTTTACATTGCTTTAGAAATAAGTTTGAAATAAGTTAAGCAATTTTCAACCTTGTTTCAAAACAATTTAAGTCAATTTAATGTAATTTAAGTTGAAATGACTTAAATGTCCAAGTTGATTGTACTTAAAAATAAGGCTTTTTTTTTTTTAGTCAATCATTATAATTTTAGATTTTTCATGTTTTGTTTGCAAATTTTGAAAAAAGACAAAAAACCTTGTACTGTTCTGCAGATTAATCCAAAGATGACTTTTCACTTGAAGCAGTTTCACCTTTGAAATGATTCCAAAAAGATCCTTATGCCAATGACATCAACTGCCTGATGTACCAGAGCACCTGCACATTCAACTACAGAGAATTTACTATGGCTGTGTCATACTACCCTATCTTTACAGGGGAAAAAAACCTACCCATAGACCTGTACTCAGGTGCGCTTTCATTTCAGTTTCACTTTGGCTGAGCTCTATCACATCACATGTAAATATTTGAAAACGACTAAAATTCAAAGAGACATGGACACAAATTGTATAGTATACCATGTCTAAAAGAGGAAAACAATAATTTGGCAGACATCTGGACTGTTAAAGGAAAGGGGTAGTCACGAGTTGATTGACATAATAATGGAATATTGAAGGCTACTGAAATCACTGGGATTTAAATTAAGCTTCACTTTCAGAATGATGCACAATCATGACTGACTCAAATCATCATCCCGAAACAAAAAGCAGAAAAAAAAAACATATTACAACAGTACTATTATTTCGGTAATAATTTCTGATCATTTCATTTTTTAGGAAAACGTCCCCATCTGCACTCCTAGTTTCACTAACCTAAAATAACCACCCAATTTGCCTTTAGAACAGATAAAGCGAAGCGCTTCCAAGAAATGTACTTGACAATTAGCTTGCACTGCACTCTACTGGCAAATGACTAATGCGTCATTCCAACTTAATATTTTTTTTAAATGACAATTTGTGCATGATAAAGAAAGAAGACATCTGGCTGGTGCATGTAGAGAAACATAAGCTTCATTAACCACAGTCCTCACATATAGTGATCATAAATAATTTATTGTATTTTTAACTCCCCCCAAACTTTCCATTTGTAGTTTAGGAGGCAGATGCGGTTTCATGTTCCTCCTTCCTGCTGCTTCGTCTCAGCATGTAGGCAGCAGCTGTGAGTGCAAGAATACCATATGTGGCAAGAACAAACTGGAAAAGGGAATAAGTGGCAGAGAAAAAAAAAAATGACACAGTGGTGACATGAGCAGGAGATGTTACTGATGGTACTATTGTCTTTGATCAATCGACCATCTGACATGCTCTTAAAGGCATATCCTCTAATTTTTCAAAACATGATCTTACATTTCTGCGTCCTTGTATTGTGTAGCTGTTAAAATGTTTCCTCCATCCTGTCAGTTCTGTTGGGCTTGGTACTTCAATCCCGAAGAGCTGTCTCTGTCATAAAAAAATATACATTACAAAATATCAAGATTATGTCCAAAAAACATCAAACAAACATAAAATACGGTAGGTGGTAGCCTAATATAATACTGTTCTATGTATACCATGGTACTGAATATGCTTAATATGCATATGGTATTTTATTATGCTGATAATGTCCTCATTATGCTGTATTTAGTGTATTTTATGCATACATTTGTAAACAACTCTTGATAGGAAGGTAAAGACAAACTCTTTCTCACGAGAGGATGTATTTTATATCTTTACATTTTATTTATATATGTTAATTTAAATTTGTATTTATTTCATATTTAAGCATGCATGGCTGCGATATGTTTGATTATGAATTCTTATTTGTCTACCTTCACTTCGCTTATAAGATGACCAAAACTTGTCAGCGGAATCCGTGTCTTCACGGGGGAGGTCGGCATGCCTGTAGCACAAAAATATATAATCTAAAATTAAAACAAATGGCCATGGAAATATTAGTATGTCGGTCTATAAATGTATATATAAACCTCGGCTGCATCTACAAGGGCATGCGTCGGTTTACAGCTGCGTTTAGTTCCGGACTTTTAAAATGGCAGCTTTAGCATCCAATCAGACGTAGACTTTGAGCCAACGTCTGCAGGTCGGAGGCGGGACTTATATGTGGTTACGCAAACGAGTTAAAGCGACTGCGTTTGAATTTATGGTCAACCGTGTAACCTAAACATACGTGCTAACCGAAGTTATCGAGGCAGTGAGTTAATGCATGAGAGTTTTTAAACAGCTTTCATTTAACTTCCTCTAATGGGACTGCAAACTAGTTAGCCTTCATAAATATTAGCAGTTTCCTCTGGTAAAAGTGTCTTCCTCAAGGACACAATTTTTAACCACATTACTCTTCATATCTTTTGTGTAAGGTTTAGCCTGCAGTACTGTATGTGTGGTGGTAATATCAATAGGCTTATCCGGTTAAAGTAAAATCTTACTCACCATAGTGTTTCTCCTGTATACGTTTCTTTGTTCTGCTGAACACAAAATAAGATATTTTAAAGAATGTTGGTAACCAGAAGTTTCCATTGTATGCTTTTTTTCTTACTATGGAAGTCAATGGCTACTGTCAGCTGTATTTCATTACCAACATAAAATATGTTCAACAGAACAAAGAATCTCATACAGGTCTGGAACAACATGAGGGTGAGTAGCCTATAAGTGATGACAGAATTTACATTTTTGAGTGAACTAACCCTTTAATGACCCTTGGCATTTTGATGTTTACACATTTAGTGGTGCTGCCAGTGGCTCCTCACTGCAGAACATGAGATCCAGGGGGCAGGGTTGGATCCAGATCCAGGGAGTGGAGTTGGGGTAGGTTTTGGGTTGGGGTATAGGTAGGGTGATCATATTTTGAAAACCAGGACACTCGGCCCGGCAATGAGATACTTGTAGATTGCCCTAGTGCCGGTCAATTTAATAAAAAATAATGAAAACCAGGACATTTTCATCACTTTATAAAAAACAGCCAGGACAGGACTTGAAAACAGGATGTTTGGTCACTCTAGCTGTAGTCTCAACCTCAGACGTCACACCCATTGACCTTTGGCTGAATGTCTGATGCATATGGAAACTGTAAACACTTCAAGATGTCTGGGAGACGTGTGTGTCACGTTCTTTAACGGTCTGCCGGGAAACAAATGCTGTGAGCGCTCACCAGGATCAACTAAATGCGATATTTTCAAAAGTATAATTCATTGTTGAAGTAATATAGCGAAGTATAAAGTGGGAGGAGTTGGATCTGGATCAACCCCGCCCTTGGATCTCATGTTCTGCAGTGAGGATCATCTCGGTGCTCTGAGAAGTTTAAAAACATAAATTATTATTGATCATGTAGGATTGGGGTTTTGTAAGTAATACATTTAGGAACATAACTCACCCTGTTAAAAAAAAAAAAAATGCAACAATTTTTCACCATATTTCTGCAAACATAAAAAACCCTCTTGTTTCATGTGAAGGCACGATGTACTTCAGACTTTGGGTTTTTGCCTGGTAGCAGATAAAATCCCATAGACTTACTTTGAAGAAAATACATGTCTAGAGACCAGATTATCATGATTTGATACATGCTTTTTAGCATAAACTGCTTGCAAGGTTTCCTTTCCGACCCATTAGCGTAAAACAGGTCCAAAAGTTAGGTCTATACTTATAACAAAATACAGTTTCTGCTTTCTTCTGTTTTATTTATCCAAGAGGGCTGTGATACTTACAGGAAAATAATTAGCTAAGCCCTCTGCATGCACTTCTCTTTTTGACTGTTATAGGAGTCTGCATGTTTACACTAAATGTGACGTATTCATTTTGCCAATGTACGTATATCTAAAATTGAAACAGTACAGAAAGGATGTTGTGTTGTCAACACTTAAAATCAACTGAAGCAGAAATAGAAAAGTAGCCTTCATGCATCTCAAGTGAATTGAGGAAGTTGTTTATGCCTGATATGGGCTTATGCCTCTTTTCACCTGTCACTTATAGTGACACAAGGGAGGAGTCCTTTTGACAATTTTAGATTGTCTTTTACCAGAGGAACGGCTATGGTTAAAAAGAGAAGGCTTTTGACATCTAATATCCTGCCAAAAAAAAAAAAACTAATTTTAAATTAAATGTGTATAGCATGAGGATCCCAGGATTTCACCACATATTTTATTTATTTATTTTCACGCTAGAAAATAAATAAATGCATTTTATATTATATTAAAATACACACACACACACACACACACACACACACACACACACACACACACACACACACACACACACACACACACACACAATGGCTAAACACTAAGGTTTTGTAACCACAAATTATTGCTCAGGAAATTAGCCAAATTTAATCAAATGCACTACTTAAAAAGCCATTTCTGTCTCAGAAAGTTTTTGGCAGAATATGGGAAGTTGTGTGTGGAATAATGACTCACAATGAAACACGAGTTGCATGGTGATGATCCAGAGTGAGGTCTTTGAAAATCATGAATCAATTGAGTAACTGTAATTCATTACAATTACATTTTAGATGGGTGGTAATCAAATGACAGTTACATCCGAAAAGTATTTTAGATTACCAAAGTGATTACTTTGAATTATAATGTCATTTACACTCACCTAAAGGATTATTAGGAACAACTGTTCAATTTCTCATTAATGCAATTATCTAATCAACCAATCACATGGCAGTTGCTTCAATGCATTTAGGGGTGTGGTCCTGGTCAAGACAATCTCCTGAACTCCAAACTGAATGTCAGAATGGGAAAGAAAGGTGATTTAAGCAATTTTGATCATGGCATGGTTGTTGGTGCCAGACGGGCCGGTCTGAGTATTTCACAATCTGCTCAGTTACTGGGATTTTCACGCACAAACATTTCTAGGGTTTACAAAGAATGGTGTGAAAAGGGAAAAACATCCAGTATCACAGCGTGGTATGGGAACAGCACCAGTCATGACCGCAAAGCCCTGCAAAGAGTAGTGCGCTTATCCGAGCGTATCTCAGGGTCAGCTCTCCCGTCTCTGCAGGACGTCTACACCAAACGCTGCAAAGGCAGAGCTACCAAGATCATCAAGGACTCTAATCACCCTGCAAACCCTCATTTCACACTGCTGCCATCTGGTAAGCGCTTCCGAAGCCTGATGGCCAAAACTGAGAGACTCAGGAGAAGCTTCTTCCCCTAGGCCATCAGACTCCTGAACTTAACGTCACGTGACTTCACTTCAGGATAAACATCGATACACTGTCATTGCACTGCACTTTCTGTTCTCGTTGTTACTGTGTAACAACCTGTTATAAACCTGTTTGCACATTATACTCTTATACATTTGTTAACCACATATTTATAAGTCTACAGTTTACTCACTGCAAAGTCTACTTCAATTATTTTATTCCACTTTATCCTTATTTGTTACCTTTTTTTTTTCTTCTCTTGACTTGATTATTTATAATTCTACAGATATAGACATATATATATATATAGATAGTACTTTTTTTTATCCTATTTCTATTATAATTTCTTCCTTGTGTTTTTAACTGTGAATTTGCACTGTCCATGGAGCGGACCTGTTTACATTTCACTGCCGGTTGTATATTCTGTATATAACTGTGTATGTGACAAATAAAACTCTTGAATCTTGAATCTTGAGTATGCGGCAGTCCTGGGGGCGAAAATGCCTTGTTGATGCTAGAGGTCAGAGGAGAATGGGCCGACTGATTCAAGCTGATAGAAGAGCAACTTTGAAATAACCACTCGTTACAACCGAGGTATGCAGCAAAGCATTTGTGAAGCCACAACACGCACAACCTTGAGGCGGATGGGCTACAACAGCAGAAGACCCCACCGGGTACCACTCATCTCCACTACAAATAGCAAAAAGAGGCTACAATTTGCACGAGCTCACCAAAATTGGACAGTTGAAGACTGGAAAAATGTTGCCTGGTCTGATGAGTCTCGATTTCTGTTGAGACATTCAGATGGTAGAGTCAGAATTTGGCATAAACAGAATGAGAACATGGATCCATCATGCCTTGTTACCACTGTGCAGGCGGGATGTTTGTGCAGGCGGGATGTGTGGGGGATGTTTTCTTGGCACACTTTAGTGCCAATTGGGCATCGTTTAAATGCCACGGCCTACCTGAGCATTGTTTCTGACCATGTCCATCCCTTTATGACCACCATGTACCCATTCTCTGATGGCTACTTCCAGCAGGATAATGCACCATGTCACAAAGCTTGAATCATTTCAAATTGATTTCTTGAACATGACAATGAGTTCACTGTACTAAAATGGCCCCCACAGTCACCAGATCTCAACCCAACAGAGCATCTTTGGGATGTGGTGGAACGGGAGCTTCGTGCCCTGGATGTGCATCCCACAAATCTCCATCAACTGTAAGATGCTATCCTATCAATATGGGCCAACATTTCTAAAGCATGCTTTCAGCACCTTGTTGAATCAATGCCACGTAGAATTAAGGCAGTTCTGAAGGCGGAAGGGGGTCAAACACAGTATTAGTATGGTGTTCCTAATAATCCTTTAGGTGAGTGTATTTAATTTAAACATTAATATAAACCGTAAAAAAAAACGGGCAATTCATGTAAAAATGATTGGTGATTCTCAGACTCTGACAGTCTGCAAAAGCATCCTAAGCTGTGCTCATAAGTTTCATACCCCTTACAGAATATGATAAATTTGAATATTTTTAACATAATAGAGGGATCTGGGATACTTTTATTTAGTACTGTCCTGAATAAGCTTTTTCACATAAAAGATGTTCACATGTACTCCACAAGACAAAATATTTATACAAATCACCACATTCAAAAATTTACATATATCCTTAAATCTGAATGATCCACCTGAATGATCCACGTCTGTTTCAAGTAATTTGTTTATTAAAACGTAATTGCTAATTTATTTTTATTTTTCTTGCAATTGCGAGATTATATCTCACAATTCTGATTTATGTTCTGAGAATTGTGAAATATAAATCAATTACCTTTTTTTATTTGTATATTTAGTGACAGAAACAAGCTTCCACGAAACACAATGTATTAAGAGCAGGGGGTGAAAACCTTTGAACAGGATGTGTAAATGTTTCTTATTTTGTTTAAAGATCATATTTTTCATTTAGTACTGTCCTTCAGAAGCTCCCAGAAGACAAAATAAGTACAATTTACCCTTTTCATCCAATTCAAAAAGTTTACACCCCCCAGATCTTAATGCATCGTGTTGCCTTCTTGAGCATCAATATTTTTGTTCTAAGCAGGATGTTAACACAGTTAGCATAATGCTAACATTATTAACATGTTTTTAGCATGGTGCTAACATGATAAACATCTTGTTGCTAGTATATTTTAGTTAGCCTAGTATGTTTTATATTTTTAACACTTAACTAATTGCTATTAGCATGTAGCTATTTACTGCTAGCATGTGTATGTATGTCGGAAGTCCTGTTTGCCAAGCTATTTTGTCAAAATGTTGCGACAGAGTCTCGAGAACATGCGCTGTAAACTTGCGCGTTTTTTTTAAAAACATGTCGAGCTTGCGTCCACCGTTTGAACACAAGAGGATCTCCAGATATAGGGCTGAATAGAAAAAAAGGTATCAATGGGTCTGTCCAGTAACTCATGATGAACCTAAGGCGAACTGCACTCTTTACAGAGAAGCATTTCAATTGATCAGACTGTCTGACTTAAAGCAGCATGCAGTGATAGACACATCCGTGCTTCTAAAAGTATAGGCCTATTGTTTTTGTTTTTTTTAATGGATGATATATTAATATAATAAAGTTATAAAGTTTAGTGTGTTTAGAGTGTAGGGTTTGGTTAAGTTATCCTCTAAAAAAACAAAACAAAACAAAAAATTTATTTTAGAGATGAAAGTTACCCTCTGTTTCAGGCAGGGTAGATTAGCATCACAAGCTAATAGTTGTTCAGTCTCTGTTTTCGGCCCCAAAGCAGCCTAGTTGCAGACTTTCTTTAAAATATCTTCTTGTGTGTTCAGCAGAACAGGTCTGGAACATCATGAGGGTGAGTAAATGATGACAGAATTTCCATTTCTGGGTGAACTATCCCTTGAAAGTGCACCAAATAGGCTACTAAAGGGTTCTTTAGAAATAAATAAAATAATCAAATGTAAAATAATATAAAATGTGTTCTGTTGCAAGATCACATACTTGATCTCATACTTTCTTATGGTTTATAGTTGAGCTGTCAAGTTGTCATTGTTAATAATCAGTTCATGACTTATTCTTTATTTGTGTCCTTGAAGTCCTGTTTTTGACAAGACCAATCAAGACAACCAAGAAGTGGCTTGAGAACAAGTCCATCAGACTCATGTTTTGGCTTGGTCAGAGTCCAGATTTGAACCCTATAGTGAATATTTGGTCTCACATTAAACTCAACTACTCATGACCTGTTTGAACCCATTAACACAACTCTGACACTTCCTGTAAAAAGCTGTATGCAAGGCTCATGCCAAGCGACTTTGTATACAGTATTTGTGCAATTTCCTGACCAGTGATTTGTGACTATTGCCCAGGGGTTTACAATAACAGTCTGTCTTGAATTAAAGCTGCTGGAGCACTGGGTGTGTCCTGCATGTGAAGTGGTGCTTTGTAGCGGTGAAGTTAAATTCACACCTTACTCAAAAAGGCTAACTTCCTCTTTCCATATCCTTAATTCTAATGCAGTGTTTAGTGAAGCGAATGTAAAAAAAGCATATCTGAAATAGATTTACAAAAAACTATTTGCATAAAAGCTAAGACATCCTGAGACAGTGTGAAAAGTTATTACCCAACTACAGCTACATATGCAGCATGTAAGTATATGTACACTTGCTGGTTGGTAGGGATGGTTCCCTAAAATCATGCTGCTGAAAAAAAGAGATGTGGTTTTGTAAGTTTCAATCAGGCTATTCAGTTTCACTACCTCCTGTGACTCACACCATGTTTGCATGATTAAATCCTGTTTGTTTTTCTTTATTATGACTACTGCCAATCAGTAGTTTGGATACAAAAGAGGAGTAGACACAATAATAACAGTCAGGTAATCAGATTTTTATAACTTTTTCTGTCTTGGAATATGCAGGACTGGTACTTTAATATTTGACTGCAAACGGTCAGCTTGCGATTGTACACAGTGTGATAGATATATATATAACGAGAGTGCACTGATTGAGTGAATATTTGAACTACTTCTGTTTTGTTTTTCTGCTTTTGTGTTCGCTATATGATACATCTTTTTCAAGATTCTATGATGATTAGAAAGTTCAAAAGTACAGCATTTAATTGAAATAGAATTTTGTAAAAGGGATGTAAAAGTCTTGACTATCAATTTTGATTAAGTTCATGTATCCTTACTGAATAAAAGTAAATATATATTTTTAATCCTCTTTTTACAGGATGAGACTCTTGGGAGCAAAGGAGTCCATAATTCTTTTTATGTTGATTTTAGCTCAAGCCTTTGAGTACTCCATGACAACATGTAAATGTGATCAGCAATATTTTTGCAATTGCTCCTCAGATCATCTCCAACAGGTCCCAAAGGTTCCAGCGAATACTCTTGGCCTTGACCTGTCTTTCAATCAGATTGAGTCTATTGACATGAATGATCTCAGCCCTTATAGTGAGCTGACAACCCTAAACTTGCATAAGAACAAGCTCAGGCTTATACACAAGGGGGCGTTCAAATCTCAAAGTAATCTGAAAGTTCTTGATCTGTCCTTAAACAACCTGAAAAAACTGCTTTCGTCTTGGTTCCATGATCTAAAATCTCTTCAGGAACTGAACCTTGTAGGAAACCCATACTCCACCTTGGGACCTGCTTCCATCTTCCAGTCTCTCGTTAATTTGAAGACGCTGCGATTTGGTAGTCCTTCACTGAGGAAGGTACACAAGAATGGCTTAGATGGGCTCACTCATCTGGATGAAATGACATTTATTGGCAGTAACCTGAGGTCGTATGAGAGCGGGAGCTTGAAAGCAGCCCGTCCCATTGCTTTAGTCTCTTTGAGCCTTCAGAATCTGTTTCAGAACGATCCAGAACTTGTCTCTAAGGTTCTTCAAGATGTCTCCCACCCTGAAACTCTGCTAACTATCAAAGATGTCACACTCAGAACGGAAAAATCGGCAGAACCCTTCAAAGCGACGAGAGAAGGTGGGACTAAAAGCTTGAGTTTCCAAAATAGCACCACAACTGATGAAGGGATGACCTCCCTATTGCGGGTCATGGATAGATCTTCTTTGTTCTATATTGGTCTCATGGATATACATTTATTTGGTAAAGGGTTCTGGCAGAATGCTTCGTACACACACTATGAAAACTTACATACGGCCTACATATGTAATCTTGACATCCAAGGGTTCTTTGGGTTTAGTAGCATGATCCAGTTGGGATTTCTCCTGGGGCATCTCCATAAGGTGTCTGTGATCAACAGCACAGTGTTTGTCATTCCTCGGGAAACTACTTGCTTGTTGAAAAATCTTGAATACTTGGACCTTAGTCAAAATCTCCTGTCAGACCTGACAATTGAACCGACCTTATTTACAGGTTGTGGCGCATATCAAAACCTCAACACCCTTAATGTGAGCCAAAACGTATTAAAATCTCTTGAGCTGATGTCTCGGTTGGTAACAAATCTCAAGAGCCTCATATATTTAGACTTAAGTCATAATAGTTTTGTTTCTATGCCAGAAAAGTGTAGCTGGCCAACGACTCTCAGGTTTCTGAACCTTTCCAGCACAAAGCTACGTACGATGACCACTTGCATGCCTTCTACCTTGACGGTTCTAGATCTCAGCGAAAATGATCTGATGGTTTTCAACCAAAGATTTCCTCAGCTTACGACACTTATATTGACAGGCAACCGATTTATGAAACTGCCACAGGGGGAACTATTCCCAAGGCTACATACGCTACTTATACAAAGGAACGCCTTGCGGATGTTCAACGAGATCTCTTTGAGGCGGTTTAAATACCTGCAATACTTGGAGGCGGGTAACAACAATTTTGTGTGCTCCTGCGAGTTTGTATCTTTCTTCAAACAAGATGTTGACCGTTTCATCACACTACGGGATGGTCGTTGCAATTATGTGTGCGACACTCCATTCACTCTCAGAGGTGATGCTATTGAAAGTGTCAGATTGTCAATCTTCGAGTGTTATATGATCCCTGCTGTCTCAGTGCTTTGTTCTGTGATTATAATAGTGCTTGGACTTATTGTTGTCACCTGCCATAAGCTTCACATTGTATGGTACCTGCAGATGACTAAAGCATGGATACAAGCCAAACGAAAACCTGCAGTTGGTCGACTGGCCGAAGAGCTCCGCTATGACGCTTTTGTATCCTACAGTCAACATGACGCTGAGTGGGTCGAGGAGATCCTTGTTCCAGAGCTGGAGAGCACTCAGCCTTCGTTCGCCCTGTGTTTGCACAAACGGGACTTCCGGCCGGGCCGTTGGATTGTGGACAACATCATCGACTCGATTGAAAAGAGCCATAGGACTCTTTTTGTTCTGTCTGACCACTTTGTTACTAGCGAATGGTGTCGCTACGAGCTGGACTTCTCACATTTCCGCATAGTCGATGAACACAATGATTCTGCTGTCCTAGTACTTCTGGAGCCAATCAAGAAGGAGACCATTCCCAAGCGTTTCTGCAAGCTGCGGAAGATTATGAACTCCAGGACGTATCTGGAGTGGCCCGAGGATGAGGAAAAGAGAGGCGATTTCTGGAGCAATCTGAGAGCCGCCCTGCAGAGAGATGATGCCTCATGAAGGCTTGCCAGGTTTGTGTGACACATACAGCCTGCTCAAAACTCTGACAATTACCAATCAAACTGGCCCATTACACTGTAGGGGAAAAAACAATAAGTAGCATTTACTTATTTTTTCTTTTGCAAGTAAATTTCACATATGGAAATTAAGTAAAATCTTATTTTAATCAAATTAATAAAGAAAAGAAGCAACTTTGACTCAGCCAGTTAAAGTTTGTTGAGTAATTTCTACTTAGTTGAAGTTTACTTTGCAATACTCTGTTTTAAGTACATTTTACTCAAACAATATGATACTGAATTAAGCCATTCAGTAATTTTTACACATTTAATAAAATAATAATTTACACATATAATAAATAAATAAATAATTTAAGTAGAAGTAATGTGATTAAATAGGGATATAATTACTCAGTTTTTTTATACTAAGGTAACTAAATAAAATTGATTAAGCTCAACTAAATGTGTTTGCTTAAATTTATATTAAATCAACTGATTGCAACCACTTACCTTAAATTCAACGAATAATTTTTTCAGAGTTTGTTGTTATTGTTGTTAACAAACTAATACTAAAATAACTATTAACTGACATGAAGCTGAAATAAATATAAATATTAGATGAAAACAAAGACACTTACAAAAATTAAATGAAAATAAAAATAATATAATATAACATTTGCAAAGTTACGTCAACATGGATAAGAGGATCTGCTAAATGCTTTAAAATGTAGAATTTACAAAGCGACAAAATGCATGATTCAAGAGTTTTATTTGTCACATACACAGTTATATACAGAATATACAACCGGCAGTGAAATGTATCAGACCACTGTGAATGCATGTGGTTTGAGGAACAATTTAATAGTTATACATATAATAAGTTATACTTATAATAGTTATATATACAGACAATAAAATTCCAGGCCACTATCAGCAGAATGTGTTTGTGCAACGTGAGCTTTTGACAATGTGAGGTTATCTAAATGTTTTTAATGAACTGTAACTTAAGTACACTTATCAGTTACTTAAGTAAATCATTTTAGATTGACTCATACACTAATGTATGTGACAGTGAGCCTTTGCAGTGAAACTTAGAGCAATAATGAAGTTATAAATGTATCTTCTAATTTTTATTCACATATTTTAGACTTGGTTAGAAGTTGGGACATGTTGTAAACTTGAATTAAATCAACAATCTGTGATTTGTTAATTCTCGTAATGATTTCACTGACCAACTTAAATGTGTTTTGTAAACAAATCATTTTTTTATTTTTATTTTTTTAATTTATGGCTGCAACACACTTTAAAAGAGTTAGTAGAGAGGCATGTTTACCACCGTGTGGAAATACCTGTAAGGATAATAATTGTTGCAGTTTTACAAAGAGGAATTTTTGCCCAATCTTGCCTGACACAAGACAGCTGCAACATTCACTTTTTCATGATGGACCATACATTTTCAATAGGAGACAGCTCTGGACTGCAGGCAGGCCAGTCAAGTATCCACTCTACAGTGTGTCTACTATTTTAGCACATGCAGAATGAGGCCTTGCATTGTCTTGCTTCCCAGGAAAGATGTCATCTTGAAGTCTCTGTACAATCCCAATATATGCCTCCACGTCAGTGGTACCTTCACATATATAGTCACCCATGCCGTTTGCACTGATGCACCCCCATACAGATGTTTGCTTTTGCACTTGTCGCTAATGAAAATCTGTATGGTCCCTTTCATGGACTGTGAAGTTGAAGCTGAAAGGTGGACTCATCTGACCACAGCACACATTTCCACTGTCTTTTAGACTATCTGAGACTATCGAGCCCAGAGAACAGATGTATAGCTTTCTCCTTGCGTAACAGAGATCCGAGTTGCATTTCTTTATGCAGTATTAAACCGTGTTAAGTAACAGCAGGTTTCCAAAGTACTCCCGAGCCAATGTGGCTATATTTAACACCGTAGCATAATGGTTTCTCATGCAATGCCATCGGGCTCAAAGGTCATGCACATTCAACAGAGGTCTCCTGCCTGGCCTGAGATTTCTCCAGATTCCCTCAATCTTTTCACAATATTATGTATGGTAGATGGTGAAAGACCTAAATACTTTGCAATCTTGCATTGAGAAATGTTTATTCTATAATATTTTCACTTTCACTTTGCCTCTGTCCCAACTCTTTTTGGAGTGTGTTGCAGCCATCAAAATCTAAATTTGTTTATATTTACAAAATATAATTAAGTTGGTCAGTGAAAACATTTGTCAGTTAAATAAAGGTTCAAGAGAATTAACCAATCACAGATTTTTGATTTTATTGTATTTTACAAAAACAACTTTTCTGTAAATCAGGATGTAAATATGATATTTTCAAATAAATGATTTATATTGATAAATAAATCTTTTTATTTAAAGCTGATAAATAACATTCTATCAGATGATTGTCTATAGGTTATGGAGAAAACATTTCTTATTAGCAGTTCCTTTAAGATGTTTCTGTAATATATGTAGGCTATTGAAATAATTATACATCAATAAAAACCATGCCGTAAAAAGTTCAATCATACAATAAAAATTGTACAGTCATTGCTTTTAAGGGTACATGTTAGTTTTTTTTTTTTTTTCCTAGTATTAAACAATGTGTTTTTCAGATCTGTTTTTCAGAAATCTCATGATTTACTATTAAAAATTACAGTTTTTAAATAGCATTTTATGGTTTTTGGCGCCACCTGTTGGATGTTTTAATTTTTTTAATTTAAGATGGAGTTTACAATTTGAAGCGACTCATTTCCTAGCTGTAATATTATATCCGATCAGTAAAAATACTGCTGAGGTGGTAAAGACCAGATCAGAGTGTTTGTTTTACTATTTCTCTAAGGTAATAAAATCTGTTCTCAAAATGAAACCCAAACCAGAGCAAATTTGCAATGATTTGTAAGTGTAGAAATCACAAGATCTCCATCTTGTAGCAGTGTGGAGCTCAGCAGATGGCGGATGACTGTATCAAATGCTTTTGTTGCCAATTCAAGTGATTCAAAGAAGATTTTGGGACAGTGGTGAAGGTCATACATATTCTTGTCAAAGAATAAAACTACGTTTTGACTAAATATTTCACATTTAAATAATGTATCACAACCTGTGTCCTAATCATTAAACTCACCGGTGACCCTTAGGTTATGTTATTTTTTCACACACACACACACACACACACACACACACACACACACACACACACACACACACACACACACACACACACACACACATATATATATATATATATATATATATATATATATTGGAT
The DNA here is from genome assembly GCA_018749465.1 of Paracanthobrama guichenoti. NCBI lineage: Eukaryota > Metazoa > Chordata > Actinopteri > Cypriniformes > Gobionidae > Paracanthobrama > Paracanthobrama guichenoti. Next base: position 7,241,663 of record CM031943.1, read on the forward strand.
CTCTGACTCAAAACAAGTGTGACAACTAGTCCCAGTCACCTAATTAATTTGCAGACATGATCTGTTTCTCCTTTTAAGGATTAATCTTTTATGTTTAGTGGCAGATTTTATGTAAATGAAAAGGGAACTTGTTACCACAAAGAAAGAACAAGTGGGAGGTCTCAACTGTTCCTCATTCAGTCATTTTATGTTTTGCTCTTGAACATTAATTGCAAGGACAGTCCCATTAATGGTACCTGCAGGTTAAGTATCTTGCTCAAGAGCACAATGGTGATTTTACTGAGCTTGTATTCATAAGTCACTACTAGGGATTGAACAGTTCGGATCATAGACTTCTCGGCTTCAACCACAATGTTTGCATCGAATGCTGCTGGAAAGAGATCTGAACAATTATATTCTTACATAAGTGTTACTTCTTCAGAAAGAATTTAAGTGAACATAAAAGTACTTGGTCTAAGGAAAACAAACAAAGCCATCAGTTTAAAAACCAAATGAAGAACAAATGTTCTCAGGCATGAAATTAGTCTTCCTTGGAAACTAGAAGAGTTACCACCTATTCTGCACATATTATAAGGTGATTTGCATAAACAGCACACGGCTACTTGTGTTAAACAGATAATACTGGTACGAGTGCCAAAAGTTTTCAAAAACCCTTTCTCACTACATAACACAGTTAAAAAGAAAAGATACTTGAGCTGCCATTTGGGGCTCATTAGATTGCTGCACTGAACCATTTGGAGAGCCTTTTCAAACAAGACTATCTTTGAATAACTTATAAGGTTTCCTAAGATTTCATCACGACTTCAGAATCTTAAAGCTGAAGCTTCATGCACAATGGAATCCTTAAGTTCCTCAAGAAGTTAAAAGACCATCCATGCCAGTCCATCATGAGGGAAAGGGTTTTTGAGGCACCTAAAATGTATACACTGAAGTTTCTTCTTAAAGAGTTAGTTCACCCAGAAATGAAATTTCTGTCATTTATTACTCACCCTCATGTCGTTTCAAACCCGTAAGACCTTCGTTCATCTTCGGAACACAAATGAAGATATTTTTGATGAAATACGAGAGCTCTCAGGCCCCTCCATGGACAGCAGTTTAATTAACACTTTCAAGGCCCAGAAATGTGGTAAAGACATTGTTAAAATAGTCCATGTGACTCCAGTGGTTCAACCTTAATGTTATGAAGCGACGAGAATACTTTTTGTGTGCAAAAAAACAGACAAAAATAATGACTTTATTCAACAATTTCTTCTCGTCTGTGCCTGTCTCCGCCGCTGTTGTAAACAGTCCAGCACTTTCGAGTTCTACGGCAGAACGGCGGCTCACCATTGGCCAGCTCCTCCGTCTGCATCACACGCATGTGTCGTGGTGCTCACGTGAACAGTGTTGGCCAATGGTAAGCCGGCGTCCTGACGCAGTGCTTCGAAAGCACTGGACTGTATTTACTACGTCAGCAGTGTAGGATACTGGCACAGACGTTTGTTTTTTTGCACATAAAAAGTATTCTTGTCGCTTCATAACATTAAGGTTGAACCACTGCAGTCACATGGACTATTTTAACGATGTCTTTAGCACCTTTCTGGGCCTTGAAAGTGTTAATTAAATTGCTGTCTAAGAGTCAGAGAGCTCTCTGATTTCAACAAAAATATCTTTATCTGTGTTCTCTTATGGGTTTGGAACAACATGAGGGTGAGTAATTAATGACAGGATTTTAATTTTTGGGTGAACTAATCCTTTAAGTATTCCACACACTGTAAAAGGTGATCAGTTGACTTAAAAGAAGTTAGGAAAAATTAATTGAAAAAATTAAGTTATGTGGAATTGTCAAGTTCACATAACTAAATTTTAAAGTGTATTACTTAAACATCAAAGCAATGGGTTTCCTCACTTTTTTAAGTTAACTGATCACTTTTTACAGTGCTGTTATGACAACATATGTTTTTACATTAGTATAGACTTAAGTTATAGATTCAACACAATTATTTTAAGTCTGTTTATTGACTTAAGTAAGTTGCAATGACTTGAACATCCAAGTTGATTAAAAAATTTAAGGCAGCGACTTTTCTTTTTTTTTTTTACAGTGCAATTTTAGAATTGTGTTTAACTGGAATGATTGTGTTAATGAATGTTAATAAATGACAGAACTGTGTCAGCTGATTCAGCAGCTTTCATATACAACATTCACACAAACGTTTTTGCAAATTAAAGTCCTCATGAAATCAAAATTGACCCTATTTACTTTGTTAGCACACATTACAGGTCTTAGGGTGAACAATTAATCCGTGCAAGTTAATACACAGAAAAAAATTGTTTGTCGCGGTAATCTTTAATCAAAATCTGAAAAGTAACTTCCGGTCTGGAAACAGCGTTCCTTCTCAGATGATGTCAGTTTGACGGTTTAGGTTTGAAAATGCGTAACCACTCCCCTCCAGCCGTTAGTCTGCTATGAGCGAGAGATGGAGAGGAGGAGCGCTGAAGTCAAACCCTGCCCTCTGTTCAATATTCCGTTTCACTTGGAAATACGTCACAGCGCTGAAGAAAACTCACCTGCTACTTCCGGTTCACTGGGACTTTTGGAAAAATTGAAATGTCATGGTTGACCAGACTGGGGGAGTTGTAACTACTTTCACATGTACAAAATAGGACAGTATATGCAGACATCTGACATAATTGTAAAAGTGACTAACGTGCACTCACACACTGTACGTAATGCTTTTAGAGTTGTTAGTCTAGGTTTTATGACTTAGTTGTATATTTGTTTTCTATTTCTATTGTTGTTTTGAATTAAATATCTCCTAGACAACATTTCAAATGAAAATTAATTTAGGGACAATTTACTTGTAGGTCTAAAAACAGCTGCTCCACTCTACCCTACAAGTAAATTTGATTATTCCAATAAATTCATCCACAACATTGTGGATGTCCATGCTTTTAAGTGTCCATGCTTTAGTGTTACAGCTCAATCCAGTAGTGGTACTATAGCAACAACAGTGCTTCTTGTATACTTGCCATTCATTTACAAAATTTGGGGATGAGCAGAAGATTTAAAAAGCACATTTACATTTATGCATTTGGCAGAAGATTTCATCCAAAGGGATACACGTTATCAGCTCGTGCTTTCCCTGGGAATCGAACCCATGACCTTGAGGTTGCTCTGCAGGAATGCTTAAAACATTTAGTAAAAGATTTCTGCCAAAATACTACAGTTGTTTCTACTGTACTACACTGGATAAAAATTAAATGTAAAGAACTGGCAGCTGAAAAATACTTAAATGATTTCAAGTTTGCTGAAACAACCTCTTCAGCACAGAGTTACCCACACAATTAGGGTAGCACAACACGTGACACTGACACAATGCAACGAACATTAAATAATGCAGCATAAAACACGCCAGTGTAATAATTGATAACAAAAATAAGAAATCCACACGTTAGTGTAGGGAATTCTGGGAATGCCCTTTTTGCAATAAAAGCGTTTTTTTTTTTATCGTCAACATAACTTATATTAAATAAAATATAGGGTACAGCAGGGCTAAAGGCTCCACGGGGTAAAAGGCTCCTTTGATTTTATTTTCCTCTAAACCACTAGATTTGCCTCAGCACTTCCCAAAACATCCGCTTTTCAAGATGCTCGTGGAAATGTGTCTGATCCTTGACGTGATCACGGGCAGCAGCGCAAAGTGGATTCTGGAAGTGGAACAATCTAATTGATGTTTTTAAAAATGCTGTAGATTTAAGTAGCAAATAAGAATCGCTAAAATTATTGAATATATTTTGAAACAAAGGTCTTGTTAATGTTTGTCAGTTTTGTTCAAGGTAATTAAAGCAACAGTTTTACAATAACGGAGGAATATGTAAAAGTATGGTATTTGGGGTAAAAGGCACAATGTTTAACATGATCAAATGACTTTAACGTGTTGACATGGTTAGATTCAGATTGTAAGTATCATATATTAAGTTGTGCGTCGCCATATTTATAATGAAACCTTAAAAGGTGATATAATCATATCATATAATAAAATATAATTTATTGTCACTACTGTAAATCTATATTAAATTATTATGGGATCTCCTTCAATGCTTTCAGAATCTTTACTTTTTTAAATGATTTTGTTTCTGTATTTTTCAGATATATTTCTATATTAACATATTTTAATGACAGCTGATCAAAAATGAATTATTTTATTCATTAAAATAAACAGAAAATAGTTCAAACTTTGCTAAAGTGATTGTTTTGAACAAGTATTAACTTGGAAATTATTACAAACATATTATTTTAGCTGAAGCATTTACCTGTACCTTGTGTGAAAATCAATCATAAAAGCCTGTTAGCCTGTTATATATATAATATATACATTATATATATATATATATATTATATATATATATATATATATATATATATATATATATATATATATATATATTTCTGTATATCATACATTATAGGAGTAGTGAAAAGCACATTTTTCTTAAGGTGTGCCTTTAGCCCCGTTAAGTGTTGCATAATATCAATATTAATAAATAACTGTTTATTGGTAATTTGTTGGAACTCCTTCAGTGGGTGCACAAAGCTGACAGTGAGAGATAATAACCACGTGCCACAATTCCAATGCACTAGCTACAAATATTTAAGCATCTTGCCACAGTTATGATAAACGCGCCAAATCAACAAGTGTGCCGTGCATCTGGCGCTCGATCACTCGCAATTAATGACAGCTTCCACGGAAAGTATTTTTTAAACAGGTTTCTCAGTCAGGACGCACGACCCAAAATTGTTCTCTCAACCGCAACAGTCATTCAAAGCGCCTGCACGGAGGGGGCGTGGTTACAGTATCACTGAAGCACCGATGCCCGCGCGCTCCACCACCACAACAGTCAGCTGGGGAGAGGCAGGCGTGTGCGCGCGCGCGTGCCGACCAACCGGGAAGCGAAGCGCAAGGCGAGCAAGATCCCGTCCAGCGGCGCAGGCTACAAGTCGAGGAGATTTCTACCCACTACATCCATTCCGTCCCAATCATGGCCGACCCAGCGGCTGCCGAGGGCGAGGGGGGCGCGCGAGGCTTCGCCAGGCAGGGCGCGCTGAGGCAGAAGAACGTGCACGAAGTGAAGAACCACAAGTTCATCGCGCGCTTCTTCAAGCAGCCGACCTTCTGCAGCCACTGCACCGACTTCATCTGGTGAGTACGCTGGAGGACGTTGAGGTATTTTTGTATAGGGCACAGGTGACTCACTTGATGCTCGCGAAAAGGGGAAAAACACCAAAGCGTTTGAACGCTCTCAGACATCCGCAGTGGTGTCAACACTGAACAAAGACGCCGAGTGCAGACGGAAAAGACGCGTCCAACGCAGTGCTGCGCCTCTGCGAGATATTTACGTGTCAGTGCACTTGCATGTTTACGCATTTGTGTAATTTACAGCACGTTTATTTAGGCTCTTCTATTACTTTAGTATGGATACATGTTAAAGTGTTTATCACGAGAATGAAATTCCTCGTGCTATGATTAAACCATCCTCATCCTCCTCATCATCCTAGAGATGGATTTGGCGATTTTGCGGAATATGGCGCGCGCCTGCGCGTCTTGCCTCTGCGCGCAGAGGAATGCGTCCAGATTTGGTTTCTGCGTGTCTGTAGTCTCTCACACAGTCTCTCCTCTTTTGCAGGGGTTTCGGCAAGCAAGGCTTCCAGTGTCAAGGTAAGACTCTTTGGCCCCCCTAGAGAAGTCTTCTACATGTTCAGTGACTGCAACTGTTTATGCTCCGTTACATTTACAGCTGCTTTCATTTTTTAAGGATAGCAGTGTTGCAAACATGAGTTAATGGTGCTTTTATTTCATGAGGAAGAAATACAGAGAAGTCTTTTTGGTTTCTAGTGGTGGGTTGAAGAAATGACTAGTGACAGTTGGTGTAGCTGTACTCTGGGAGGGGAGGCCGGGGTTAGTTGTCACAGCCAGCACACACTCATCTCACACATAACTATTTTACATTCTCGTACAGTTTCATTAGCACTTTTCAGCACAAAAATGTTGCACTTCCCATGTTTTTGTACACATCACATCGTATGAACTGCAAGTTACATTTTCTCATGAGATCTGCTTGTCACAGCTTATAGATATTTCCTAGGATAGCTTGCTTCTGTATAGGCTTTTTTTTAAGAATAATCGTTTCATAATCGAATCGTGAGGTGCCTAGAGATTCCCACCCCTAATGTGCACATGCTCTCTCTAGTTTTCACTGTGCAGATGATCTGAAAACACAGAAAACAGGACTTCAGCGATCTCTATTTGAGATTTTCTGCTTAAATGAGAGTGTCATTCGGTCAGTCCGTGTTCTGTCACGAGCCGCTTGCACTGTTTAGTGCGACTAAATCTGCCATAAAACTGTTGAACTGTAACAGATCTCGACTATATTGTTTGCAGTTGTGGTTGCTGAATAAATGCACTTGCGCAACCTCTGTGTGACGATACAAAGTCTTGTATTGCTGTTGTTTTAATAGAAAAACCATTCATGTAATTGGGAATTATTGGAATTAATTTCACCGTTTAAATTTTTTAGAGAAGTTTCTCGTTTTACGGGGCATTTACACAACACCGTTTCAACTAAAAACAGAAAACATTTTGTGCTTTTTGTCCGTTCATTTACGCAACAGCGGCTTTTGGGGACCTGAAAACACAAACTTATCAAAAACGGGTTTCTAAGTTGCAAGTTTTTGAAAATGATACGTTATCGCCTCTATGTACACCTACAAAAACACGAATTAGTGAAAACTGTGATGTCGTGCGCATGTGTATTACATGTTCAGATAAAAAAAAGTTAAAGTTTTCGCTTTAAAGATTGTGCAATTACACCGTTACATAAGAAAATGCTGCTAGACAAAACCATGTGTAGTTGAATTGAACTTTTGCTCTTAATTTGGTGTTATTGAGTATAGCCCTTGGTGTCAACTTCCCTGTGAACATTCAGATATGAAATACAATATTCAGGCATTGTTGCCATGAATGTCAAAGCCTGAACTGCCATTATACTGGCATTTGGCAGCATCATCCTGAACACATCACCTCCTACTCAGATCATTAATGGGCTGTTAAAAACGCATTATCCGCAAATACTACATTACAAGTGATGCTTACTAAGACAGCGAATACATTGTTGCGGAAACCGGGGCTAGTTGTCACACATTTTACAACAATGAACATTTCTTACTTAAATCAGCTAAAAAGCATTAAAATTATGCAAACTTACTTCAGCCACAGAACAAACACCAGATACTGCTGTGTGATGAACTGCTTTGCCTACCACAGTTGAAGAGAGATGCAGAGGATTTAGACCAAATATGATTTAATTGCATGTGGACTAGGTAATTAGCTTTTTAATGGTTTAATGAATCAATATACCTCACCCCTGCACACATCTGTCATAAAAATAAAAAAAACCTGGAAATCCTGCTGTGAATTTTCTCCATTTTATTATATGAAAATGTGTATTTTCAGCAACTCATTCAGTTAAAATATACTTTTATCAAAGTAAAACTTTCTAAATCGCTCCCAATGTTTAAATTCTCCTGTGATGATCTGTAAGGATCGCACCGTTTTTTGCCTGATTCTGTGAATAATCTTTGATATTTAGGCTCAGATCTCAGTAGTGACAGTTATACTAAACATTACACCACAATTAATACACTGAAATTGTCATCTGCGTTGTTTTAGCACAGTGAGTTCTGTACAAATGGCCTGCTTGGCTTGTCTGCGGAGATAACGCCTCGTTTCCATGTTTCCTGCCTCCACATGGTCTCCAACAAATTCTAAATTTATGGAATTGATTAGCATATTTTATCACACTTGGAGAGACATCTCTCTTGCATGGCTCTTCATCTTTGCAGTCTCTAATGTTGAGTACCATAGTGAATTTTGTTTTTGACTATTAAGTCATTCCTTAATTTTCTGAGTTCATCACAGCTTGTCAACGTTAAATCTATTTTACGTCATCTCATGCCATTTTGTAAAGTGTATTGGCATTTATTTTTAAATATTTGCTGTATTGCATAGCCATACAAAAACTGCTTTAATTTTGGTCGTTTTTGTTTACCAAGCAAAAAGGCCATATTTGCTCTGTTGATATATTTATAGTACTTTGTGAGGGCCAGCCAGGGCTGTTGCTGATGCAGCGATATGCTAAGTCAATGTTGATCATTTACTTTGTGGACACATACACAGACACGCATATAAATGCAACTGTAAAAGAAATAAAGATGGATTAAACAAAGCATAGATCTGGCCTCATCTTGTTAATGTTCCCTCCATGCACGTGCAGATTGAACAGAGTGAGATAGAACAGCCTGCACTTTTCCTTGTGCCAAAATAAAATTTCTGTATTCACGCAAGAATCATTGTCAATCATTTAGTCGTTAATGTGGGCATTTAGTTGATTTTTAAAGACACTATGAAATCAAAATTTGCTGTCTGTTAGCTTGGAGACCATCCATATAACAGTGTATGCCTAAAAACTCACCAAATCAATATTTTTTTATTGGGAAAAAAACAACAATTGGACAGAAAACAATGTTTGTCTAGTGATTTAATGGGTTCTTAAAATTCATAATGCAAATGCTAACAGGTAAAATGTACATAAGACATAAACGTAAGATTCACGCCCCATCTCTCATACATAAATACATTTATTTTTATTTTTTTGCATGTACGTATTTGTATTTGTTAGAAGTGAAAAATAAGAGGAGGTCAGAGCTGTGTGTCCCTGACCTGCTTCAGTAACAAAGGGATGTGTTTGATACCAGCACAACAGCTATTTTTACCATTTCATTTAACTGGCAAATACTTGCAGACTGTGACTCAAGTGAAGAGAGAAAGAGAGGGAGAGAATGCAAACAAGAGGTTGAAGTGAAGGCTACTGTTCAATTACATGCTTGACAAAATGCTTATATTAATGCATTTTATTACAGCTGCAGCCAAATACAATGCTTTTTAATAATGCCAGCACATGAATTCATTCATTAACATCATTGATCTTTTTACCGCTGCAAAACGTGTACTTGATGTGCACCTGCGTGTATGTAAATCTATAAACCCAGGTTCATATTAAATTACACAGGCATGAGCAAGATGGAACCGTGCCAAAGTGTCATGTTTGAAAAAAGAACAGTTGCTGTCATTGTCATTCATTTCAGTTATCAATCCAATACTTATCATTTATATGCAAGTTTGGGGTTTAAAAATGTGCATATACTTTGAGTAGAGTAAAAAGTTGTCTAATATGTAAATGATCCACTGGCAAAAATGAGTGCAAGCTAAAAACCAACAAAGTTGGGCAATCAGAAACATTAGGTCATTATTGCCATCTCATGAAGTCTCCATGATGTTCTGATCTCTAGTTATGGTCACTTCTAAAAAATATTGCCACTAGACAGACAGTGACTATGAAGTAAACAGTAACATAAATAAATGTGACACTGGATGCAGTGTTTCGAAATGTTATGATAGTAACTACATGGACACTAAAGTTGCTTGGTGAGTTTTAAAGGGACAGACAAACTGATAGCAGGCCTTTGCTACAGAACCCCGTCATCACTGACTGCATGAATCTTCTGTAATCACACAGCTGTAATGACTGGAGGGCAATAATTGAACGCAAAGATATAATTAATAAGGACCTTGACTCTAATTAAGATGCATGTAGCTGTGGGATTTAAGAGATTCCATAATGAATGTGTGTGAAGTCCTATTTTTGCCTTTTTTTTTGTATGCTGTTTACATACACTGTAATTCTTTTTATTGGTAGTGATTGCTATAGGACAAGCATCACAAGGCAAGATTCAAGAGTTTTATTTGTCACATACACAGTTATATACAGAATATACAACCGGCAGTGAAATGTAAAGGCATTTTATCAAACCACTGACCTTAAAGTTAGGGGTTCTCAAATTTCAAATGAGTTTAAAGTCGGCATGAAACTAGTCTTTTCTTCCCTTGTAACGTACACTGCATGGCCAAAAAAAGATGCTGTTTGGGTACAAATAGGCAAATGCTTAAGAGTCTATGACTGGATGATTATTGCAGTAATTATTATGTTTCTAGCATGTTGTATGTTTGGCAATAGTTCTTCTAACCCTAATTGGTGGAGTGTGTATCTTTTTCATTTCTTAAAGGGATAGTTCACCCAAAAATGAAAAATAGCCCATGATTTACTCACCATCAAGCCATCCTAGGTGTGCATGACATTCTTCTTTCAGACGAATACAATCTGAGTTATATTAAAAAGTCCTGGCTAATCCCAGCTTTATAATGGCAGTGATTGTTGCTGTTTTTGAAGTCCATAAAAAATGCATCTGTCCATCAAATAATGTGGTCCACACGGCTCCGGGGGGTTAATAAAGGCCTTCTGAAGCGAATCGATGCGTTTGTGTAAGAAAAATATCCATATTTAAAATGTTATAAAGTAAAGTTCCAGTCGCCTTCCGTGGAAAAGTGTTGAAAGTGCCTTCTCGCAGTTCAAGATGCTTATGCTACATTTGTCGAGCATAACTGGTAGCGTAAGCCTTTTGAACTGCAGAGGCACTTTCAACACTTTTTCCATAAATTGAATACGGAAGGCGATCGACTGAAACGTTACTTTATAATGTTTTAAATGTGGATATTTTTCTTACACAAACACATCGAAGCCGTGTGGAGCACGTTATTTAACGGACAGATGCATTTTTGATGGACTTCAAAAACCGAGCAGCAATTACTGCTATTATAAAGCTTGGAAGAGCCAGGACATTTTTAATATAACTCAGATTGTATTCGTCTGAAAGAAGAATGTCATATACACCTAGGATGACTTGAGTAAATGGTGAGTAATAGGATGGTGAGTTAATCATGGGCTTATTTTCATTTTTAGGTGAACTATCCCCTTAAAAAATTAGGAAGACCCATCATGGCCATATTCCAGGATGATAATGTCAAGATTCATCAGCTCAAATTATGAAAGAATGGTTGTGAGGGCACATGAAGAATCATTTTCACACATGAATTGGCACCTCTGAGTCATTCATTGAAAGTCTTTGGGATGTGACTTATCTTAGACTTTACAGAGTGCTTGACTTGCATTGTCAATACAAGATCTTGACCAAAAATGTATGCACCTCTTGATGGAAATAAATGTTGTGATTTTCCATCAAGAGGTGCACCAATAATTTGTCAGTTAGAACTGTTGCCAAACATATAACATGCTAGATATATAATAACCACTGCAATAATGATCCAGTTGCTGTCCAATGTAAAATCTGACTTGAAATGAAAACCAGTTCTTAAATTATCAACTTGCATTGTCCTGCCAGCAGCATGATAAACAAACCCATTATGTAAATATTGAATATATTATATGCCGAAAACAATACTAGAGTACTCCGAACTAGTTTAAATCACTGAAGCTGTCACTGCAAGTTTACAATGTTTGAGTTCACTGCCCGCGTGAGCAGAGTTATGGACTTTGAAAGTTTCCATTATAATCAATGAAGCTGTCTGCACTGCAATAAATCTTTTTATTTACTCTGCAGTCTTCTAGCGGCTTGTTTTTTTTTTTTTTTTTCACAAACCAAAGACAATCCCTTTTCGCTTTGGTGTTAAGGCTTTTGGTGTCAGGTGATGTTTCTTTAGTACTTGTTTTCACGCGCCAGTGCAACCACTTTTTATTGATTTATTTGTGCAGCTCTACTTGTATTTCATGTACTCACACAATCTGTTAAAGCTCAGATCTACCTAAGTTGGCTTGCTTCTACCAAATGACAGGTGAATTTGCACCAACATACAATAGAGTTTGGTTTGATTTGATTGAATGCTTAGCCTTTGATGTCAACAAGAAGGATATGGGAAGCATTTCTCTTATCTTTTTAAACTTTGCCTGTTTATTTTTTAACAATGCATAAATATATTAGCATTCTATTATTTTCATTTAGCATTGTATTGTCACAGTGGTCCTACAACCTACTTTTGGGTCATGACCCACCAGTTGAACTTACACTGAACTTTCATTGAAGGAGGGATCTGAGATTCTAGAACATCAACCATTCGGAAAACACCCTATCGCAAACACATAAAAAATCCCTGGAAACCACCCACAACACCTTAGCATCAACAAGCACAACGCTCATTCTCTTTAGTTTACTTTACTTTGTTTTAGTTAAACACAGGGTCCATGTATTCCAAGAAGCTCAGGAGCAGTTCAGGGTCGGTTGGCAAACTTGAGGCTGCAATGGTGTTCATGATTTTCTTAGTGGTGACCATACATCTAGTTAGTCTACCTATACCTACCAAGACCATCTGTTCTTTCACTGCTATGCAATATTTTAAGGTTTGGGATGGAATTGAAAACTTCTGTGCAGGTTCAAACTTGCTTAGCTACTGAAGAAAACATTTCAAAGACGTCATGGTTGGAAAGTGTGTCTTATCATAACAGTACACAAATGCGTAGGTGTGAACTGGCTAAACTGTGCCACTTAAGTTGTCTCTGGTCAAGAACAAAGTTTGAGATTAAAATTAATTTGGCAAATTATACTGGTGATGTCTGTAACATAGGACAGTTCTAGAAATTGAACTTCTGTAAAAAAAAAGTCTTTCAAGTCAAAATGTAAGTTGAATAATTGGGAAAACTTAACTTAAATTTCTATTACATTAAACTATTTCATAAATGAGTTGTTTTGTAATTTAATAGACTGAAAATGGACATTGCCTTTGTGTGCATAAGTGACTTCTTTCAGAACTTTTGAACAATATTGTATACAATCACATAACAAAAATGATGTACAGTTTGCTAGATTTAAGAGGGTTGCACGTCTTTACCCTCTGACACATCTTACCCCACTCTCCTTTACATGTCTTTAATTATGATATTGCCAAGAGTTAAAGGAATAGTTCATCCAAAAATGGAAATTATCCCGTAATTTACTCACCCTCATGCCATCCTAGGTGTATATGACCAAACACAGAGTTATATTAAGTAATATCCTGGCTCTTCTCAGCTTTGTGATGGCATTGAACATGTTTCTAGCATGTTATGTTTGGCAACAGTTCTTCTAACTCTAATTGGTGGAGTGTGTAGCTTTTTCATTTCTTTAAAGGGATAGTTCACCCAAAAATGAAAATTAGCCCATGATTTACTCACCCTCAAGCCATCCTAGGTGTGCATGACATTCTTCTTTCAGACGAATACAATCTGAGTTATATTAAAAAGTCCTGGCTAATCCAAGCTTTATAATAGCAGTGATTGTTGCTGTTTTTGAAGTCCATAAAAAATGCATCTGTCCGTCAAATAACGTGCTCCACACGGCTCCGGGGGGTTAATAAAGGCCTTGTCAGAAAAATATTCTTATTTAAAACTTTATAAACTGTAATCACTGGATTCCGGTAATGGCCATACGAGCATTCACGAGAGAGTCGAGTCCCGGTGGAAGGGTGACCTCTGACCTGATGTAGGACATGATATGACGTTCATGTGATTTTGCATTTACTTCTATTCTGTGACTGGTGTTTTGTTTTGCTCTATCCTCTGTGCTTCAATGTTCGTCAGGTCAGAGGTCACCCTTCCAACTTGACTTTCTTGTGAACGTGCATGCGGCCGTTGCCGTAAGCCAGCGATTATGGTTTATAAAGTATTTAAATATGTATATTTTTCTTACAAAAACCCATCGCTTCAGAAGGCATTTATTAACCCACTGGAGTCACATGGATTATTTTTATAATGGATGGATGCGCTTTTTTGGAGTCTCAAAAACTTGGGCACTATTCAATGCCATTACAAAGCTGATGGCTTGAGGATAAGTAAGTTATGGGATAATTTTAAATTTTGGGTGAACTATTCCTTTAAAGCCCTTTCTATAGGGCCTATAGCAATAACTATATTAGTGTCCACACCAACGCACAATAACGTACTGTTTATAATAAGCATGCACTGCAGTTTTGTCGTTTGCCACTTAAAATGCTCAAGCTCTTTAAAGCAGGGTGGATTCTGATTGACTGTGAAGGTTTTTATCATTCATCAGTTATAAAAATATTCTGAAAGTGATTCCAACAATAGCGTTACTCTGTGCTGCTATCGTTATAGTTGTGATGAGGACTTGCTATTCATTTAAGGCAGTGGCAATAGATGCTATTTACAATGAGTGCAAATAGCGATAAGTGCTATTTACAAATAGCAGCATTTTCTTAGCAATATGCTATTTACACAGTGAAAATAGCAGTATTTTCTTTGCATACGTGTAAATAGTAGTTAGATGCTATTCATACTTATAAATAGTGGGACATGTTTGTACCTCAGTGGTGCTGTACATTACACGGTATGCAATAATAACAGTGTAAATGATTATATTTATTAAAATTATTAAATGGATGCCACCTTATTGGGACAATAAAGCCCTCCCTACACCCCTAACACTTTATTATTAAACACACATTAGACACTTTATATCCCTTTTTTAATCATTTTCTTCATTTTTATTGAAAATAAATGCCTTTCCGATCTGATGTGTGATGGGGGGAAAGGGAGTAAAGCGAGTTCGGCAAATGGCAGATTCGAACTTGTCAACTTTCTGCCACATGCCTTACCCCTACACCATTGCTACTGTTAACAATTAGGCGTCTTCCGTAATTTTATCTGGCTCAACCAGACCTCAGTGGGTGGTGTTTAGTGTAAATAGCCTCTGCCAATCAGGCGGGCTATATGCACTTGGTGTAAATAGACACTCCATTCTTTTAAATTTTGAACAATTTTAAAACTAAATCTTTATTGTTATAGTTCTCATCCTTAGTGTGAACAGGCCTTTAAACTGAGGCAGATTATAAACTTGACATTTAGTGGAGAGAACAGTTCCACCCTCTTTAACCCTTAAGATTTGTTGCTAGGCAACAACTGACAGATTAGAGAGGGAATGTCCTGGAATGCTTCTTTGGAAAAGGGGAAGGGTGTGCCGAATAGAATAGACTGTTTACATGTGAAGGGGAGATCCTTTAGCTTCAGTCTGGCCGCTGTAACTCGACCGTCCCTGCCTCCTCCTTTATGTAACTAAGCATGAATTCCAGTGGAATGTGAGTGTAGATTTACCATGTATACGTGTGTGTGTGTGTGTGTGTGTGTGGTTCCCTCCCTCACATTCACCCTTGTATTTATGTTTACCTGGTCTGTCAAGTTCAGCCAGATATTCCGAAGGGTAAAATGTGCATAAAGAAAAAGTGTTTTTGTGAAACAGATTTGCAGTTAAATCACAGATCGCAACAGTTGCCATTTAGCTATCACCCTCATAAATAATTTTCCAAACAATGCATATTTAATAGTTTGGTTAATAATGAATGATAGATCCCAGTGATTAAAGTCTGAAGGCCTATAATGATTGTTGTTGTGGTGGTGTGGTTCTGTCTGTTTCTTTGTGGTTGTCAATCCAGTTTTATTTGAAATCCAGTTTTATTTTATTTTATTTTTATTTGAAATTGTTTTAAAAATATAAGCTTCTAAAATGTTCAAAATATGGTTCCTATGGTAACTCATTACAATAAGGTTTCATTAGTTAACGTGAACTAATAATGAACTGCACTTCCACAGCATTTAATCTTTGGTAATGTCAATGTAACATAGTTCTTTGATATGGGAAGGAGGCGGGAACCGGCGAACATTTAAAAGACTTTAATAAACAAACAAAATGAAAGTAAACCGCGGGCAGCCCCTCACGGACGACTGCCACGCCCACACATAATAAACCATAAATAAAACGTAACAAAAAGTCCAGGCCTGGTCCTCTCTCGTCCTTCACTGGTGTCGCTTGTCCTTATATGCCTCCGAGCTCCCGCATGAGAGGACTCGAGGCTCACTCCTCCCATGTCTCTCGCTCGTCTACCTCGCCACAGTCAATTTCAACATTTACTAAAACATTATGAAAATCAAAGTTGTATTTGTTCATTAGTTAAAGGTTCAATATGTAATTTTTAGATTAAAATCTTTATTAAATTTTTTTTTTTTTTTTTTTTTTTTTTTTTTTTTTTTTTTTTTTTTTTGCCGATTTTAGTCAATAGCTACAGACCTCCAAACTTCATGTGGTCTTCAGATTAGCTCAAGAACAGTGCGTAAAGAGCTTCATGGAATGGGTTTCCATGGCCGAGCAGCTGCATCCAAGCCTTACGTCACCAAATGCAATGCAAAGCGTCGGATGCAGTGGTGTAAAGCACGCCGCCACTGGACTCTAGAGCAGTGGAGACGTGTTCTCTGGAGTGACCAATCACACTTCTTTGTCTGGCAATCCGATAGACAAGGCTGGGTTTGTCGGTTGTCAGGAGAACAGTACTTGCCTGAGTGCATTGTGCCAAGTGTAAAGTTTGGTGGAGGGGGGATTATGGTGTGGGGTTGTTTTTCAGGGGTTGGGCTTGGCCCCTTAGTTTCAGTGAAAGGAACTCTTAATGCTTCAGAATTTCAAGACATTTTGGACAATTTCATGCTCCCAACTTTGTGGGAACAGTTTGGGGATGGCCCCTTCCTTAACCCTACGGATTAAGAATGGGATGTCATTAAAGTTCATGTACATATAAAGGCATACATCACAACTTTTGGCAATATAATTTACATTTATCAAGAGAAAACGAATTGTTTTACAGCGCAATGCGGTTAGTCTTATTTTCGCTTGTTAATTGTTCTTAATTCATTTAGAGTTTTTATTTCAGATTTTAATTTTCTATAACTTGTTTACCTGAAACAATTGGGGAAAAAATCTCATACAGTGTGGCTTCTCAAGTAAATTTATCTTGATTTTAAATATTTTATAGATATTTTAACCAGACAAATACAACAAAAATACTTAAGACTAGAATTCATGAGTGTTTCATTCAGTTAGTAAAGCATTATCAACTGATTGAAATTTTTATTCTGCTATAAGTGTGCTAGAGACAATATCATATTTAAACAGATCGATACATGCATTCTTTATTGATGCCCGTATATTTACATTCACTTGGCAGACATTCTGAAGTGATTTCAAGGTTCAAGTTTATTTAGCCATTTCAACAATACAGTTGATAGGAATTTGTCTTGGTATGCTCACATAATTAACAACAATGCATTGACACAGCGCACACACATACACAGACTTGAACAACACATATTGCACATTAGGTGTGTCAACGGGTTATGGACCAGAACAATAAGGTGCTTAGTGCAAGTGCCAGAAATCAGTCCACAAGTTTATAACCTAAATCAAACATTCAAGCATTAAGCCATGTTTAAATATCGTATAGCTTGGAGGTAGGTGGTATCTCTGAAGCGTGATGTTCTGCTGGTGATGCTTCTGTACCTCTTCCCTGATGGCAGAAGAGTGAACAGATGATGTCCTGGGTGGCAGGGGTCGTTGAAGATTTGTTTCTCACCTTCCTAATTCTGGTGACGTAATGTGAGGCTATGGTAGGCAGACTGCAGCCAATGATCTTGGAGGCTCTGTACTTTCTCTAGCTGGTGCTTATCCTGACTGGTCGCGTTCCCATACCAGGACAGGATAGAGAAGGTCAGCACACTTTCTATGACGGCTCAATAGAAATGAGTCATGCCTTCCTAACCCCAAATTTCCTCAGCTGACGGAGGAAAAAGAGTCTCTGATGAGCTTTGCCTACAATGAGACTAATGTTCAGGTCCCATGAGAGGGACTGGTGTATGGTAGTGCCCAAGAAGCAGAAGGAGGAGACCCTCTCAACAACCTGACCATTGATGGGGAGGGGAAGGTGCTGGACTGCCTTCTTCCTAAAGTCCACTATCATCTCTTTGGTCTTAAATGTATTGAGGTTATTGTCCTCGCACCACATGACCAGCTGTTCCACTTCACCCCGGTAAACAGATTCATCCCCATCAGAGGTAAGACCTACTACAGTGGTATCATCTGCAAATTTTAACAGTTTAACGGATGTTGAATGGGACATACAGTTGTTGGTATAAAGAGAGTATAAGAGAGGAGACAGGATTCACCCTTGTGGGGCTCCGATGTTATTCTTCTTAGGCACTAGAATGATCATGGCTGATTTAAAACAAGCAGGTACTATTGATGTGGTGATAGACCAATTGAAAATGTAAATGAGTATGAGAGTAAGCTGGTTTGCACAGCTCCTCAGCGTAGCTGGTGTGACACCATCAGGCCCTGCCGCTTTACTGATGTTTTGACATTGGAGCAGCCTCCGGACATCATGCTCTAATATTGAAAAGGGGGGGTGACCAACCAGCCCTGGTTGGGAAAAGCTGAGAGAGCTTGTCTAGAGCAAATCTACAGTAAAAATCATTAAGCCTCTCAGGGAGGCAGGGGTCATTATCTAGAACATGATGCTTTATCTTGTAGTTAGTGATTGTCTGCAGGCCCTGCCAAACACCCTTAATGTCATGGACTTGGAGCTTGTTTTCAAATTTTACTCTATAAGTGGCTTTAGCTGTTTTAACTGCCTTTTTGAAGTTGGTATTTAAGGAGTCTGTATTGCACTGTCACCACATCTAAATGCAGCATAAATTCTCACAGCATAGCTGATGATAGCTCTGATGTGTATACACACAGACTCACAGAAATGTAAATAGGACATTACAGTGTCAGTGAAAATGTTGATATCATCATCATGCTCAAAAACACTATCAATAGTGTTAACACAATCACAATCTTAAAACATGTCTACGGCTGACGGAGAGTTCCTCCTGACCCTCTTTTCGTTGGTTTGGATGTTTTGAGTTTCTGACGGTATTTAGGGATGAGAAATATAGTGTTATGATCAGACTCACCAATCTGAGCTCTGATTAGAGCTTGATATGCCTCTGGAATGGAGGAGTAACACTGGTCCAGTGTTTTATGCAGCCTGGTGGGAATATGAATCTGGGGAATCTTGTATCTTTCTTCAGAGCATTTCTCCTCTAAAATCAGCACAGAAAATGTATCATCTTTTGTTTGGGCCTACATGAACTCCATGGGATCCCTAATGGGAATGGTTTGGGCGATTTTAGCATGTGATATGTATTCACAGTTTCACCTAATGCTTGTTTAACAGGTGTGAATGTCACCCTTTATTTGTTCCAATAAATAATCATTATCCCACCTTGTTGCTCTTTGGCCAGAAATTTTGGTGTTTTGGTGTTTTTATTGTAATCATTTAGTGTTAGACACTAAATGAGTGTTAGACTATTCTGGTATAACCTTACACTGTGGGGTTTGTGATAAAGCAGTAGGCAAATACAAGTGGGAAGAGCAAGACTCTTGGCTCAGGAACACAATGCAACTAAACCAGTAAGGGCCCTATTTTACTGATCTGAGTGCATGGTCTGAAGCACATGGCACAGGTGCACTTAGTGTGTGTCTGAATCCACTTTTGCTAGTTTAACGACGGAAACAACGGTCTGCGTGCCAGGCGCATAGTCCAAAAGGGTTGTACCAAGTCTGTTAAAAATTAGAGAAGTGTTGTTGCAGGGTTTCCACGGGTCTTAAAAATTCCTATACAATGTAAATGTCTTAAATTGGAACAAAATTAGAATCCGCAATGCAGAAAATGTGGAGGGAATCGCAGAATCCATTTATACAAATGGAATTTACTGTATAATGCGGAATGTCATGGAATTTTGTCAAATTCTGGATGTATTAATCATAAGTAGGTCAGTACACTTAAAGGGTTAGTTCACCCAAAAAATGAAAATTTTGTAATTTACTCGCCCTCATGTCATTCCAAACCTGTAAGTCTCTCATTCATAATATAAAGCGAGCATGTCTCTTCAGAAAATTTGGATTTAAACTGCTTGATTCATATGGATTTGTTTTTCGATGTCTTTATTAACTTTTTGAAGTGTCAAAGTGGTAGTTGCATAGCTGTCAATGGACGGACGGAAATCGCTCAAATTTCATTAAAGAGATCTTAATTTGTAATCCGAAATGAACAAAAGCCTTACGGGTTTGAAATGACATGAGTGAGAGTAAATAATGACATCCTGCATGTTCTGTGTGAATGAATGGCACAGACGCAACTACCATATACACACAACATATTATATACACGCAGAAACGTAAAGGTTTTCATGGCAACCAGTTTGGTTTAACTTGAAGAAATTGTGACAGAAATATGATTTTTGTACAGTAGAATGTAATGGAAATACTACTAGTAATAATACAATTATTATTAAAACTTTTTTTTTTTTTTTAAAGGAACAATACATTATTTCTTCCATGTTTTAATTGTAACAGTAAACCTCTGTTGTGCAGCAGTTTATTTACCAACAAAAATGAAAGGGTTTGTTTAATTTTCATTTGATTAAAAGATAAATTAAATTTTATATTTTATGCCTTCATTCGATTACCAGAAAAATGTAAATACACAACAGAGAATTTCTGTTAAAAAAAAAAAAAAAAAAAATGTCATAGGGCCCTATTATTGTAAACAAATTAATAAATAATTTTTGTGTATTCAATTAATTAGAAATACTTTTGATTATTCAAATTTTATTAAATCATTAAAATGGAAAATAAAACATTTGGTAAAAAAGAAATGAAACAGAATTTGAAAAAATAAAACGTATTTCATAGTGCCCTAAAAATGTGTTGTTTTGTTAAACTTTTAATAAATTGCTTTTAAATTGTCTCTGTTTCATGATTTGAATTAATTAGACATGCTTTTTGATTAATACTTTTTAATTTGAAAATTTAAGACTACATAAGAATTAAAACCGAATAATGCCAGACCACATACTGCATCAGTTACAACATCATGGCTGCGTAGAAGAAGGATCCGGGGACTGAAATGGCCAGCCTGCAGTCCAGATCTTTCACCCATAGAAAACATTTGGCGCATCATAAAGAGGAAGATGCCACAAAGAAGACCTAAGACAGTTGAGCAACTAGAAGCCTGTATTAGACAAGAATGGGACAACATTCCTATTCCTAAACTTGAGCAACTTGTCTCCTCAGTCCCCAGACGTTTGCAGACTGTTATAAAAAGAAGAGGATGCCACACAGTGGGAAACATGGCCTTGTCCCAACTTTTTTGAGATGTGCTGATGCCATGAAATTTAAAATCAACTTATTTTCCCTTTAAAATGATACATTTTCTCAGTTTAAACATTTGATATGTCATCTATGTTGTATTCTGAATAAAATATTGAAATTTGAAACTTCCACATCATTGCATTCTGTTTTATTCAGTTTGTCCCAACTTTTTTGGAATCGGGTTTGTATTTTCAAACTTTGAAGAGTTGCTAATACAACTCATTGTGTGCTTCCTAGACATTTACATTTAGAGAACATTATTGTCATGTTATGTTCCTTTAATTCATTCCTTAAATGTTCTTTAATTGGTCTTAAAAGGTCCTAAAAGGTCTTAAAGTTACCTTCATAAAAGCTGCAGAAACCTTCTGAACTGAAATCAAATTAGTTGAAGTACTGAAATAAAAAGCTAAATAGAAATGTGGGTAACATTTTACAATAAGGTTGCATTAGTTAACATGAACTAACCATGAATAAAACCTCTGTTCAGCATTAGTTAATCTTTGTTAACATTAGTTAATATAAATCCAGCTGTTCATGGTTTAATGTTAGTTCACAGTGCATTAACTGATGTTAACAAGATTTTAATAAAGTATTAGTAAATGTTGAAATTAACCTTAACAAAGATTAATAAATGCTTTATAAGTGCAGTTCATTATTAGTTCAGGTTAACGACCATTATTCTAAAGTGTTACCGAAATGTGTAAAATAAAACTAATAAAAATGACACTACAACTAAAATGAAAACTGGAAATATACAAATAAAGGTTCATTAAAAACGTAAATGTATAAAATACTATAATACTATATAAATAATACTAAAATAACATGTTTCACTGTCAGTAGCCAGAGGCACACGTCTTGTCCTCTGAAGAATATCAGCTTTTGGAGATACACAGTGAACACTGTGCAAATGTGTTTGAATGTGATTGCATTACACCACAAAATATCTAACCGCATGGCGTCTTCAAACAAATGATGCCACAAATTTACTCAGAACTAACGGAGCATTTACTAACCATGAACCTGTTGCACTAACATTTGACAACCAGAAAGTTTCAGTTACTGTGTTTTATCATTTAAAAAAGAACTGTGCTTGTGCTTTCTTTCTGTAAACTAAATGCAACTTGCTTTGATATTTTGATATTAAATATAATACAGAAAATGTGTTCTTTTTCTCATTCTCTCTCCCCCAGTGTGCGGTTTCGTGGTCCACAAACGCTGCCATGAATTTGTTGCTTTTTCTTGCCCAGGGGCCGACAAGGGCCCTGCATCAGATGTAAGTGAAGCATTACTAGACAACAAGCAACTCCCTCACCCACCCCCTTTTTATCCATCAGCTTCTCTTGCACCATATTTTCTGATAGTGAAATACACTTCCTTTTCAGTTTAAAGAAACTACTTCCGGTGACTAAGCAGTACACTCACTCACTCACTCACTCACTCACTCACTCACTCACTCACTCACTCACTCACTCACTCACTCACTAGTAACATTATTTTGTACTATATATTTAGATTAGATTATATTTGTTATATTAAATCAATAAATATATAAATAAGCAAACAAACAAAAAAAAAATACATACATACATACATACATACATACATACATACATACATACATACATACATACATAGATAGATGATACATACATGCATACATACATAGATATGCACACACACACACACACACACACACACACACACACACACACACACACACACACACTTATCCATGTATACACACTGCTTGGTGATAAGTTTAAATATTTATTCAGTGGTAACTGATTACGTACTGTTTAATGAAGCCTAACACTAATCATGTTCCTCATGTCTTTGCTTGCACTATAGCCTATAATCACGTGCACACAGGCAGACAGATCAGTTTTCTCTTCTCTAATCTCTATTTATAACCACGCTTCCTCCATATGTGTAAAAGCAGGCGCACATATGCGCACTTCCTGTGTTGTGCTTTGTTTCTGCATTGCAGCCAATTGTATTTGTTTTCCTTTGAATGATACTGTACATAAGTGATGTTTGTTGTATCTCCGTTGTGTGATGCTGCTGTGTAGAAAAGCTTTGATTCTTGACCTTTACACCATTGATTCCTGTACAAAAGCTTGAGTATACCAGAGGATGTGTTAAATAATTAGACCATTAACTTGCTTTTGTTTAGTTTCACTTGTGCTTGATGGCATCATCTAAACGAAGGCAGCGATCAAAATTCTGCTTCATTATAGCTGCACTTTATTTTTATAGCATATTATTTCTTGGGTTTCTACATTGGCGCCCCCTAACTGTAGGAATTTAGCATATTGTTTCATATGGTGCCTCAACATCCACTGAATTGTTTCAATTCCTCCTTGTATATCTCGCTGCAGTTAACCCTTTTCTAAGCTCTGTCCTTTTTCATTTTTCATTTAGTTTAACTTTATGTACTAAAATAACTCAAAAGTAAACCTGAAATAAAAAATAAACAACGATATAAAAAATAAACAATAAACAATTAAATAAAAATTTAATGTAAATTAAACTGTTAAGTTAAGCAACGTTGCTGCAGATGTAGCTGTTCCTTCTGATGTTCTGCATGTTCAATTGGAACAAGGGCTGAGACATAGTTTAATCCATAATACGGACAGCAATAGTTGCTATGGCCTAATTGGTCAGTAGCATTTAAGGTGGGGCTTAAAAATCATGTGTATATATGTATATATTAGTGCTGGGGAAAAATTAATTGTGATCAATCGCATCCAAAATAAAAGTTTGTGTTTACATAATATATGTGTGTGTACGGTGTATAATTATTATGTGTATATATAAATACACACACATGCATGTATATATTTAAGAAGAATGTTATATTTTTATTTAAAAAAATTATATTTATATACAAGATATACAGATATATATACAGAATATACATGCAAATATTTCTTAAATGTAAAATCCTTAAATGAGGCACTATATATATACACTCACCTAAAGGATTATTAGGAACACCATACTAATACTGTGTTCAGTGGAGATTTGTGGGATGCACATCCAGGGCGCGAAGCACCCGTTCCACCACATCCCAAAGATGCTCTATTGGGTTGAGATCTGGTGACTGTGGGGGCCATTTTAGTACAGTGAACTCATTGTCATGTTCAAGAAACCAATTTGAAATGATTTGAGCTTTGTGACATGGTGCATTATCCTGCTGGAGAATGGCACCAACAACCATGCCACGCTCAAAATTGCTTAAATCACCTTTCTTTCCCATTCTGACATTCAGTTTGGAGTTCAGGAGATTGTCTTGACCAGGACCACACCCCTAAATGCATTGAAGCAACTGCCATGTGATTGGTTGATTAGATAATTGCATTAATGAGAAATTGAACAGGTGTTCCTAATAATCCTTTAGGTGTGTGTGTGTGTGTGTGTAATATATAAATATATATATATATATATATATATATATATATATATATATATATATATATATATATATATATATATATATATATATATATATATATATATATATATATATATATATATACATACATACATACATACATACATACATACATACATTTTTATATATATATATATATATATATATATATATATATATATATAAGTGCCTCACAAAAGTATTCATACCCAAAAGTATTCAGAGCATCTCCAAAACTGCAGCTCTTGTGGGGTGTTCCCAGTCTGCAGTGATCAGAATCTATCAAAGGTGGTCCTAGGAAGGAACAGTGGTGAACCGGAGACAGGGTCAGGGGCAGCCAAGGCTCATTGATGCACGTGGGGAGCGAAGGCTGGCCTGTGTGGTCTGATCTGCCATCCATGTGGATGTTACTTTGACACGTTACTTGGCCTCCAAATTCCCCAGATCTCAATCCAATCGAGCATCTATGGGATGTGCTGAGCAAACAAGTCAGATTCATGGAAGCCCCACCTCACAACTTACAGGACTTAAAGGATCTGCTGCTAACATCTTGGTGCCAGATACCACAGCACACCTTCAGGGGTCTATTGGAGTCCATGCCTTGACGGGTCAGGGCTGTTCTGGCAGCAAAAGGGGGACCAACACAATATTAGGAAGGTGGTCATAATGTTATGCCAGTTTTAGCCATTACGCCAGTCACCAGTGTCACATTATCCTTAAGAAATAATTAATACACTGATTTATTATCAATGTTTTTTATAACCTTTGATACTTTTTTCATTCTTTGGTGAAATAAAAAGTTAAAATGACAACAGCATTTATTTAAAATATAAATGTTTTGTAACAATATACACTACTATTAAAAAGAAATTTATTTTGTTTTTTTAAAGAAATTAGTATTTTTATTCAGCAAGGATGTATTACATTGGTAAAAAGTGATCGTGAAGATTTATATTGTTAGAAAAGATTTCTATTTTGAATAAATGCTGTTCTTTTTTACTTTTTTATTCATCAATGAATCCTGAAAAAAAAGCATCACAGGTTTCAAAAAAATATTAAGCAGCACAACCGTTTCCAACATTGATAAGAAGTCAGCATTATCGATTTCTGAAGGATCATTTGACACTGAAGACTGGAGGAATGGCTGATGAAAATTCAGCTTGGCATCACAGAAATAAATTATATTTTAAAGGATATTAAAATAGGAAACCATTATTTTATTTTGTAATAATATTTCACAATATTTGGATCAAATAAATGCAGCCTTGATGAGCATAAGAGACATCTTTCAAAATAAAAACATTAAAGATAGTATGTTTCCAAACTTTTAAATGGTTAATTCTTACTTTTTGCTTTTGTGCCACAGGATCCTCGCAGTAAGCACAAATTCAAGGTACACACATACTCCAGCCCCACATTCTGTGACCACTGTGGATCTCTACTGTACGGGCTCATACACCAGGGGATGAAATGTGACAGTGAGTTTAAACCTGCGCGCGCACCCACAAACACTGAACCAACAGTGTCACTGCACAATGAATCCCTCTATACAGGGACCTCTGCTGGTTATGATGATGCATTACATGATACACTGTTTGATCTACTCTGCTGGAAGAGATAAACTGTTATTTGGAAAGGATGCATTGGAATGCATATGTAAAAATATTTTGTTT
This sequence comes from Paracanthobrama guichenoti, assembly GCA_018749465.1. Lineage (NCBI taxonomy): Eukaryota > Metazoa > Chordata > Actinopteri > Cypriniformes > Gobionidae > Paracanthobrama > Paracanthobrama guichenoti. Next base: position 7,267,788 of record CM031943.1, read on the forward strand.
TTGAATCTTTCAAATATGTAAATTATTTTTGTGTGTGGTACACATGTAAATACAGCTGTTTATCAAGTGTTCTGTATATGTTTTTGCTTGTGTGTGTGTGTGTGTGTGTGTGTGTGTGTAAGTCTTGGTGTCTGCTGTGTTTTTGTGGGCATTTCTTAGTTAGTAGTGTGTGAGAACCAAACGCTACTTGTGTAATGCTGTCAATCTAATTCTGTGTGGTTCTCTGCAGCTTGTATGATGAATATTCATAAACGATGCGTGGAAAATGTCCCCAGCCTGTGTGGAACAGACCACACCGAGAGGAGAGGACGGCTGCATATCACTGCTAGTATCACAAATTATGTTCTCAACGTGACCAGTGAGTACACACACACACACACTTTTTTTAAATATAATAATGTCCTTAAATAAAGCTAATTTAGCAATTCACAGCTTCACAGCACCCCCCACAAAACCCAGAACACTGTAGCAACTGTCTGAAATACTCTAGTAACCACAAAGAACACATAGTAACCCTCTGAACACGTTAGCATTCGCATAGCAATGTCCTGACAACCAAATCAGCCACAAAGCTGGTCTCTAGCTGGTCTCTTAATCATTTTTCACAATTGTATTTATTTATTGTTGTATTTTGAACAAATAAATGCAGATGTGGTGAGCATAAGAAACTTCTTTCAAAAACATAAAAAAAATTACACTCTAATTAATAGTTTTATCTGTTTTTAGAGGAAAAAACACTTTTCAACTGGTCAAGCTAATCTATCTGAACTCACCTTGAGCAGCAAAAATAACACATTTGGTTATCTGACAAAACTTTTTAAATCCCCAGACACTACAATGTAGTTTTTTAGGCTGCACTACTGGTGTGCGGATATTTGGTCCTGGCATGGATGGATAAAGATTAACCCTTTACAACAAGGTCCTATTAGCTAAAGCATTAACTAACAATGAGCAATACATTTTGTTTCAGTATTTATTCATCTTTGTCATATTTCATAAAAATACAATTGTTGATGTCAGCTCACTTCCATTTAAATATGCAACTTTTGATTTTAATGTATTAGTAAATGTTAACATTAACATGAGCTAAGATTAATAAATTGGTTCATATTAACTAATGTAATTTAACAAGCATCAACAAATGGAACCTTATTGTATTGTGTTACCGGTTTAGATGAGATATACAGCTACAAAAAAGTGCACTGGATTTTTATGTCATTTGGCTTTTTTATTTATTGGTCAGTTGCTTTTCCAAACAAATGCTCTGATAATAATTTACTCATCTTTATAGACTTGAGCACACAGACTGGAGTAAATGAGGAAGGACTTTGTTCAGAAACTAGAAAACCCACAGCTGTGCTGGTTTTGAATATGGAATGTTATAAGCAAATATGGTCAGTGCTGTTGTGGCCCATATGATATATTAGCAGGGCAGAAAGCAAACTACTTTACTAGCTTAAACTTTCAGCCAAGCATGCAAATCAGTAGAACGAGATGAGAGAATGGAATGGAAATGTTGCAATAATGATAAAATTATGTTTGTAGCTTATGTTTTTAGATTTTGTTCTCGTTACAAAAGAAAAAATGGGAAAATAGTTTTTTTCATGAGAAATATTGCGAATACTCAATAAAAAACAAAAACAAAACAACAACTACTCAGCAACAAAGTGTTCTAAATGAGTCTGTGTTTTTCTCAGCTCTTTTTGCTTTGGGCAGAAACCACATCCTCTGGAAACATGTGATCAATCCACCAACGATCGCCCCACATCCCATTCACACCAGCTCACCCATCACATCAGCTGTCTAGAGCTACATTTAGAGGGCTATGTTTATAGATAGCTGAAGTTTCATACACTATTATGCCTATTATTTATAGGATTCTTTCAAAAATGTTATAACACACTGCTCGGCCAAAATAAAAGTTGCTGTTTCGATTTAAATAGGCAAATGCTTGAGAGTCTATGATTGGATCATTGGTGTAGTGATTATTATGATTCTAGCATGTTATATGTTTAGCAGCTGTTCTTCTAATTGGAGTGTTAGTATGTAGCTTTTCATTTCTTAAACAACCATGTAAGAAGACACAGCACGGCCATATTCCAGGATGACAATGTCAAGATTCATCAGCTCAAATTATGAAAGAATGGTTGGGAAGAATGAAGAATAATTTTCACACATGAATTGGCACCTCTAAGGTCCAGACCTTAAATTCATTGAAAGTCTTTGGGATGTGCTGGAGGAGACTTTACAGAGTGCTGGACTCTTGCATTGTCAGTACAAGATCTTAACCAAAAATGTGCACCTAACAACATCACAACATTTATTTCCCTAAAAGGTGCATTTATTGGTTTTCACATTGTGTATTCTTTAAAATTATAGTCAAGGAGGCTCGTAACTTGGTGCCAATGGATCCAAATGGACTGTCAGATCCATACGTGAAGCTTAAATTAATTCCAGACCCAAAGAGCGAGAGCAAGCAGAAGACCAAAACCATCAAGTGCTCCCTCAATCCTACCTGGGATGAACACTTCAGCTTGTGAGTGAAAAATCAACCAATCTGCAGTCAAGTGCATGCATTTGTGTGGATGTTTTACATGTTTTACATCTGTTTCCATCTTCATGCTACCATAGTAACCTCAAAGATTCAGATAAAGACAGGCGTTTGTCAGTGGAGGTGTGGGATTGGGATCTGACCAGCAGAAATGACTTCATGGGATCCATGTCTTTTGGCATCTCCGAGCTGCAGAAACAAGGTGTCGATGGATGGTAAGCACTACCATGATGAGATACATCAGACCTTAGTGCTCGAGGTTTGAGACCATCGTCTTGACCATCTGTTTGGATTGTAGGTTTAAGTGTCTGGGCCAAGAGGAAGGGGAATATTTCAATGTTCCAGTTCCGCCAGATGGAGAGGAGGGCAATGAAGAACTGAGGCAGAAATTTGAGGTGGAATCCACCTTCCCATTTTGTAAACACATTTTTATTTATTTTTTACATCTAGCTTTCCTCCCTTTCTGACAATAATCAGAATTTTTTAATTTTTAACTCTAGAGAGCCAAGATTGGCCCTGGCACTAAGAATATAGATGGCTCTTCAAAGAATGACATCTCCAAATATGATGCCAATGGCAACCAAGACCGCATGAAGCTCACAGACTTCAACTTCATCATGGTGCTAGGCAAAGGCAGCTTTGGCAAGGTAGCACACACTGTTTTATGTATTATTTTGTACTTGAAATTAATACTTTTATTTGGCAAGGACACATTAAAATGAAGTGTAACTCTTTTTTTTTATGTTTTTGAAAGTCTCTTATGCTTTTTTTTTTAATGTGTCCTTGTAACAGTGTAATTTTAAATATTTAAGTACTGAGTAAATGAATTAACAACATGCACTTACTATAGTGTTAGGATTAGGAATAGGGTTTGGTCTAGTAGTTGCATGAAATTATGCATAATTTACTGTTATTACTACAGTAACATATATTTATATAAGAAGGACACTGTAAAATAAAGTGTTACCAAAAATCTCACAAACCCAAAGCCTTTGAATGGTAGCATATGTTTAGTATTTATAAAAAGTATTTAAAAATCTGTTCTTTTTAAAGTCAGGTTGAATAGTCTTTTTAAACCTAACATTGTATCCCATACTTAACGGTAAATATTTTAAGACAGCTCATTTATTTATAACTTAATTAAATCAATTATTAAGTCAATTATACATAATTACTCAATATTTACACATTTATTTTACATTTAAATAAACTTATCAATTAATAATTAAATGATTTTAATCACTGTCAGTATCACAGTATTCATGCTCCGTCTTCCTCCAGGTGATGCTTGCCGAGCGTAAAGGCTCAGATGAGCTGTACGCAGTGAAGATCTTGAAGAAGGATGTGGTCATTCAGGATGATGATGTGGAATGCACTATGGTGGAGAAGAGAGTTCTCGCTCTCTCTGGGAAACCGCCCTTCCTCACCCAGCTCCACTCGTGCTTTCAGACCATGGTAAACATCACACACACACACAACAGATACACATACACATGACAAACACTTTATAATCTTATACTCAGTTGTGTTGTTGTTTGTAGGACCGCCTTTACTTCGTGATGGAGTATATCAATGGTGGAGATTTGATGTATCAGATACAACAAGTGGGAAAATTTAAGGAACCCCATGCTGTGTATGTATTTACTCCCAAACACACAAAACACTTAAATATGACAAAATTAATTAGATAATTATGAACAAAGTAGTATTTTTTATTTTTAAGATTTTATTTAAGATTTTAATGGCTGCTGAAAATTCAGCTTTCCATCAAAGGAATAAATTACATTCTAAAATATATTATAATAGAAAACCATTATTTTGAATTGCAAATTTTTCACAGTATCAATGTTTTTACTGTATTTTTGATCACATAAATGCAGCCTTAGTGAGCAGAAGAGACTTGCCAAAAGCATTAAAAAAATCATACCAACCCTTACAGTTTAATGTGTATTTTGAAATTAAGAAAACTATATATAGTAAAATATAGTAATATATAGTATTTTAAAATATTACTGTTGTCACCATTCTATAAAAGCAATCATCATAGTCATTGATTTGTGGTATGTCTAATTTTGAATATTAATGTTAATGCCAACCAACAAAACTACTGTTATTTAGATTTATTCATACATTGGATGATCAATAATTTAACGGTTTTTGTTTACCATCAGGTTCTATGCTGCAGAAATTGCCATCGGCCTGTTCTTTCTTCATTCTAAGGGCATTATTTACAGGTGACGTTTGTTTGTTTGTTTGTGAGTGTACTCTGAATGCACACAGGTTTGTCATGGTGAAAAAAAAATAGAACAGTGGAATCGAAGCATAAAAGTTGAATAATAATACACAGTGTACATAAGCAATAAGGTACAAGAGGCTGTGCTGTATCGTGAATAAGTCACAGCTAAATTAAGGGCATTGTTAGGCACGACGCAAAGCTATGACTGCTTCACCCAGCGGTTCTCTGTATCACTGCACAACACCCTTAGCAACCAAATCTGTTGAATATCTGTGGCAATATCTTGTCCGGACAGTGACAGTGCTCATTTGTCAGTTGTGTCTTGTTCCTGTATTCACACAAGAAGTTTTAGTCTTTTTAATATAAAAGTCTTCGCTATTGCGACTCGCTCATTAAGACAGTCTTTGCCGCCATCTCATGACGTAATAATGTAACTTCTGTTGCTGTTATATAGATCAGTGGTGGTTGTTCACGGTCAGGAAGAGCTTCGCGTTGTGCCGAACAATGCCCCTAATCTGTTACAGTGTAAACCTTGGCTTATTGCTTTAATCTAAATGCAGGTACACTCTCTCTCTCTCTCTCTCTCTCTCTCTCTCTCTCTCTCTCTCTCGCTCTCGCTCTCGCTCTCTCGCTCTCTCTCTCTCTCTCTCGCGCTCACGCTCTCTCACGATACTCCTCTACATAATACAGTAAGCTTCAATTAACAATACAAATGAGAACAAACATGTTACTAAGAGTGGTTGCTAAGGGTGTTAAGTATAACCGTTGGGTAGGGTGGCTATTGACCAATCAGAATCAAGGACCTGAACTAACCGTTTTATAAAATGCATTATTTTTTTTGTCAGTATACCACTGTGGTATATTGTATATATTTTTTTAAACTAAATTATGAGTAGTAACACCATAATGGAATCAAATTTCTCATATTCCATGATGCATTTCATTGTTAGTAATGAATCGTAATCAAATTATTGTGAGAGCAAGTATTTACTAATATCGTGTGTGTGTACTGTTCTTTGTGCCCTGGGTTTGTGTAGAGATCTGAAGCTGGATAATGTGATGTTGGATGCAGAAGGCCACATTAAGATCGCTGATTTTGGCATGTGTAAAGAGAACATGTTTGATGGGTCCACAACCAAAACCTTCTGTGGCACTCCAGACTACATTGCCCCAGAGGTGTGTATAAATGTATGAGTGTATTATGTAAATTAGAACGAGTGTACACAAGGCATATAAATGCTCTTCTGTGTTACAGATCATTGCATATCAGCCGTATGGGAAGTCTGTTGATTGGTGGGCTTATGGCGTTCTCCTGTATGAAATGCTGGCGGGACAGGTAAACTAATGCTATGTTCATTCTGGGTCTAAATTCAGATTGGATTAGCCATTTACAAAAGTAATTATGTAATTGTGATCGATACAGTAGTGCTAATGTTTTTCCACCTTGTTAGCCTCCTTTTGATGGTGAAGATGAAGACGAGCTATTCCAGTCCATCATGGAGCATCATGTATCTTACCCGAAATCCATGTCAAAAGAAGCAGTGGCCATATGCAAGGGGGTAGGCGACACACACAAGCACACGCTTTATACATTTTTGTCTATGCTTGCACACACTAACAGTCATTCTTGTGTGTTTGTAGCTGATGACCAAGCACCCAGGGAAGCGTCTGGGTTGTGGACCAGAGGGAGAACGAGACATTAAGGAACATGCTTTCTTCCGCTACATGGACTGGGAAAAGCTGCAAAATAAAGAAGTTCAACCCCCCTTCAAACCCAAAGCAGTAAGTAATTGTGTGTGTGTGTGTGTGTGTGTGTGTGTGTGTGTGTGTGTGTGTGTGTGTGTGTGTGTGTGCGTGTGTGTGTGTGTGCGTGTGTGTGTGTGTGTGTGTGTGTGTGTGTGTGTGTGTGTGTGTGTGTGTGTGTGTGTGTGTGTGTGCGTGCGTGTGTGTGCGTGTGTGCAGTGTGCGTGGCGCGTGCAGTGTGCGCGCATGGCATGCGTGCGTGTGCGTCGCGCTTGGCGCGCGCGCTGGGCGCGCGCTTGCGCAGCGCGTGCGCGCGCGCGCGCAGGCGCGCGCGTGTCGCGCGCGCGTGCGCAGCGCAGGCGCGTGTGCTTGGCGTCGCGCGCGCTTCGATAGTCCACTTCAGACTTCTACTGACTATAATTATCTTTGCAGGTACATGTAAACTTATTTTACTAACCCTAGCCCTAACCTAAAAGTTTACTAATACACTAATTACAGGCCCCTGTTTACACCTGGTTTTAAAGGGATAGTGGGGATGAAAAAGGGATGAAAATGATCCCATAATTTACTCACCCTCAAGCCATCCTAGGTGTATATGACATTCTGCTTACACACGAATACAGTCGAAGTTATATTAAAAAATATCCTTGCTAATTCAAGCTTTATAATGGCAGTGGAGACCAAATTTTGAAGCTCAAAAAAGTGCATCTATCCATTATAAAAGTAATTCACACGGCTTCAGGGGGTTAATAAAGGCCTTCTGAAGAAAGAAAAATACACAATGCCTCCGATCTCCCACAACGCATCTTAATACCTGTAAACAGGGACATAGTTAGTAGAATGTCTAAAGTGGGCCATCTAAAAAAGTGTAACTGTGTTTTTTTTTTTATCAGGAGGGTGCATTGCAGCACATGTGGCAATAAAAGTACATTGGCATCCTTTTTACACTTCTCTTTCTCCTAGTACACATGCACTCCTAGTGCAGTGAAAGAGCATATCTCTGTTATTTAAGTGCCTAATTTTCAGAGAAGTGCATGCATTTTGTGCATGTGGCCAAGATGCTGTGGTTCCAACCTGCTCAGTGCAGGAAGTAAACAGTCACAGTTCACGCCTCACTGTTAAACCGCAAAGATTATGTGAACACAAATATGTGAAGGTTTGCTTTCAGATTCAGACTTACAAATGCTGTAGAAAACAATTATGGAGCATTTAAAGAATTTAAGCATTTTGACTGCAGATTTTATGGGTTTTCAGTGTTTGGTGTGGTCTGACTCAGGATGTGGATATACAGTGACCCCAAAACATATTTGGACACTTAAACCACACGAAAATGTATGAATGGCATTCATTTTTAAAGAAGTATAGCACACTTAAAAAGTTATTAATGATAAAACTGTATATATCTTGTTTCAAAGCCAACCAGCTGCTTTGGCTGTATAATGTGCAAGCGATTAATGGTAATCCATACATACACACATACTACTGTTCGGTGAGATTTTGTAATGTTTTAATCAAATTAATTTAATCAAAAAAAAGTGTGAATTATTCCAATTTAAAATAATTGTTTTCTATTTAAATATATTTTAAAATGTCATTTATTCCTGTGTTCAAAGCTGAATTTTCAGCATCATTCCTCCAGTCTTCAGTGTCACATGATCCTTCTTGAAAATCCTGTTGAAAATGGTTGTGCTGCTTAATATTTTTGTGGAAACGGTGATGCAATGTTTTCAGGATTCTTTGATGAATAGAAAGTTCAAATGAAAAGTATTTATTTGAAATAGAAATCTTTGGTAACAAAGTCTTTACTGTCACTTTTGATCAATTTATGGATCCTTGTTGTATAACGGTATTAATTTTATTTATTAACGGTAAATTAACAGTAAATCTTACTGACCCAAACCTTTGAACTGTGTTTATATGCAATTTTATATTCATAGCTGTTTCAACAAAGTTTAGTTCTAATAAATATAGTGACAATAATGCCAAATTAATTGCCAAAGTTTTATTTTTAAGCTTTCAAATGGCAACTAGCAATAATGTTTTATATGTTAAGAGGGGATAATGAGATTTTTAATGCATCTCTCCCACTTTTCAGATCATTCCTAAATCCCTGGTCTTATTTGTTACATTTAATAGAAAGTGCGTTATGAGTATTTCAACATGTTTAATTGTATTTGATTAATTTTGACTTCTTTGTGTATAGATGACCATATAACGGTGCTGCCAGAGTCAGGTTAATGTTAGATTTGTCATTTTATTCAAAGTCTAAGCGTATATGTCTAATGTGGCCTGATTGGCCAGTTTAGTAAGTTGTACATTCTCATTATATGATTTTTGTAAATCTTGAACGCAAAAAAAAGTTACGGACAGCAGCTTTAAATATTTCATAAATGATTACATCCATTCACAGGTAAGTGATTTGGATACAGACCCTTATTATTTTCTCACTATCCCTCTTCACTCTCTCACTTCTTTTTAAATACCTGGAATTGTCTAATTCCACAGATCTCATTTTTCTGGATGCTGCACCTTCATCGGCTGAAACCAAATGTGTCTTTAACATGTGCTGACTTACATTCTGTAACAGTAAAATAAATAGCAGCATCAGAAATATGTTTCCAACACAGAAAATGATGTGCGTGAAATGTTTTGCAGGAAGGTGATTGTAATCCTTTGACTGCCAATATGTTCATTCATATATTTTAGTTATGCAAAACAGATGTGTGCTCATCATTTTCTGTCATTACGCATTCCCTCAGTTAAAACTGAAGTACTGTTGTTATTATCACACTTTTGGAGTAATTATTTCCCATTTTTTTCCCATTTGAGGCCTCCATTTGTCATCAATTCCTCATTTGGTTGCTCATGCCGTATCATTTTCCCATCCCATATCTCTCTTCTCTCGTCTTCTCCACAGTGCGGTCGAGACGCAGAGAACTTTGATCGTTTTTTCACCCGCCATCCTCCCATCCTGACCCCTCCTGACCAAGAAGTGATTCAAAACCTGGACCAAGAAGAATTTCAGGGCTTCTCATACATTAATCCAACTTTTGCATCTGTGAAATCCAAGTAGCCAGTTTTAGCCAAGCACAATATAGGGACCAATGAGATTACAAATCTTGAAATGACATAGTTAGAATGAGCCAATGATAGAGTTCCACCAGATTGGTAGACAGGAGGAACCGAGGTAATTTCAATTTATATTGCTTATTGTTTCTTGTTTGATTCAAGGGATCAAGAGAGAGATTGACTAACTTTGTAAATGAACTAAAGAGTGAGTGTGTGGCGGCTTCGCGAGATTTTGACTATTTGATGCTTGTATATTATGGACTTTAGTGTTACGGGTCTCAAAAAACCAAAAAATATCTGGGTGAATCCAGTGTCCAGGACCCATTTCACCCCCCCGAGGCATAATTTTCTTTATTCCTACAGAGGCCCGCACATGAAATACGGGGACCACAATTTACAAAAACTAGAGAGTAAAATCTTAATTTGTGGCCGCGATATATATATATTTTTGTCCGCATGTCATGTCCCAGGGGCACCATATATTTCAAGTGTTTCTTCTTTTTTTCAGTTTGGGGTGAAATGTGACCTGGACATGTTCTTGACAGGTTTTATGAGATTTATTAATTGCCTCTGATGTAACATATCTTTAGAATTTTAAATACAGCTGCCAAATCTATCCTTTTCCCCATAACATACACACTCTTACACAAACCATGAGCCTCAGATGAACCATTTACCGCTTATTGATCAGGATGTTTACTGGGTCACCCCATTTTAGTGCTTTTTCAGTTGGGTGTCGTACGCGTGTTTGTGTGAAACCGTGCCAAGTCAGAGATAAAAGTTTAGGAACTGATCATGCAACGTGTAGTTTTCCAACGAGTGCTGCTTGGATACTCATAACCACATCCTTAAACCAACTGGAAATTATAGTGATGTAACTACAACTTAATTCCAGACATGATGTTGTAACTTATGAGAACATATCTTTTTATGTCATTTATTCTGCCAAATCTGTGATGTATGACATTTTATGACTTGTTACCTGTGCCTGGCAGTGTTTGGATCAACTTACTGTGAAACTGTGGACAGACTGTTTCTATAGAGGAAAATATATGAATATGTATTTGGAATATATTAATGATCTTTGTATGTCTGTATATTTTCCTCCTCTGCATGTTATTCTTGCACACACAAACAGTGCCAAAACAAAGTATCTGGATAATATTTTAGTTATGAAAGTTAAAATAGTCTATGATATGTACCATGATTTTTAGATGACATTACATTTTCATAGTTACATTTACAATTTAAAGAGATTTTTGTAAGATTTCTGAATGTTTTTGAGTGATTTTTTTTTTTTTTTTTTTTGAAAGAAATCTCTTATTCTCACCAAGGGTGCATTTATTTGATCAAAAATACTTAAAATAATATTTGATTTAAAATGTAATTTATTCCTGTGACGTTAAAGCTGAGTTTTCAGTGTCACATGATCCTTCAGAATTCAAAGTTTCTTCTTAAGCTGATGTAGTGCTCAAGAAACATTTTATTTTTGTGGAAACCTGATCATTTTTTTCAGGATTCTTTGATGAATAGAACGTTTAAAAGAACAACATTTATTTGAAATCTAATTTTATCTTTATTGTCACTTTTGATCAATTTAATGCATCCTTGCTGAATAAAAGTATTAATTTCTCTTTCAAAAAAACTTTTGAATGATAGTTTAATATCCATTTTAAGTATAAAGAAAACAAATGCATGCGAAGATATTTGAGCTGGATTTTCCAGCAATGAAATGATGATTATATATTATGAAACATAAAATGTGATAAATGTTCATAATGTGAATAGTTAATAAATAATTCCCCACAATGCAAGTACACTTTCACTAATTGACACGTCTTAAAAATATGCTATCAACTCTTCTGAACTCGCACACGTGCTTTATTATTATCATAGCGGACCAATAGCACACATGCAAAATAACCATCAGCGAATAGAGGATCCATGTGAGAGTGTTTTGTATAAATTGTGCATTTGGTCACATGATGGCGCAGTTATTGAGTAGCTACAGGGACCAGACTCTCGAGAAGTACTTCTCTCCAAGGGCCCTTATTCTTGAGCTGGTTTGGGCCTCTAGCAGAAGGTAGGACCTTGTTGATTGTCCTGTCTTGACTGAAGGCATTTGGTGTCTCTGTCCCTGGTTTATGTGTTTAGCCGAACTTTCTTGAGCTGTTTGTCTCCAGTTGGTGGCTGGACTTGATGTCCAAACGTTCATCTCATTCTCATGAGTGTTTCTCAGATGTTAATGGTCCAGTCTGCTCTCCTCTGTGCTGTCCCTGTTTTGTTTTTTGTTTTGTTTTGTTTTTTGTGGTTTGATTCTGCCTATTCCAGACTGACTCTCAAAGTTCTGTTGGTCTTTTTTGTCTTGAGTTTTTAATTCTGTAACAAGCTGTGGAATTCCTTCATCAGTTTCCTCTTGGTCTCTTTAGCGGTTTCTGACTTGTGTATCTGATCATCCTCTGTGTGTGTCTTACAGATATTCTTGCCAAATGATAGACGTTAGCATACATAAAACCTAAATGGTCCCTATTTGTTTTCTTAATAACACATTCTTGGTGTTTTGGCATTTTTTCCCAAAGTGCCTCGTGGGCTATTGGATAATGTTAACCAATTAGCATTTTCATGAGCAAAGTTTTTCTTGTTGAATATTCTGTTTCAGTCAGAAACACACCGCATTGTGGAAGTAAGAAAAGAAAATTGTAAGATGTGTGACCATTTTTTCTATCAGTAGATATACTATTAAAAAAACTTTTACAGCATACATTAATGTTATTCAACATGTTCGCTGTTCTTTAATAATACAGATTAACTAATGTTAATTTATGCAACTTCAAAAGTTTCGGGTCAGTAAGATTAAAAAATAAAGAATACTTTTGTTCAGCAAGGATGTATTAAATTGATCAAAAGTGACAGTAAAATGAATTTTGAAATCAATTTATTTGAAAATGCTGCTGTCTATTCATCTAACTACATCGTTAGAAATCGCTAACTAAAAAAAAATGTTTCATGGTTTCCACAAAACATTAAGCAGCACAACGGTTTTCAACATTGATAATAATATTCAGTGTTTCTTGAGCAGCAAATCAGCATATTACAATGATTTCTGAAGGGTCATGTGACTCAAGACTGGAGTAATGATGCTGAAAATTCAGCTTTGATCAGGAATAAATTACATTTTAAAATGTGTTCAGATAGAAAACAGTTCTTTTATTTTAATTTGTTTTTACTGTATGCAATATTGGTGCGCTTCAAAGACGTTAAAAATCTCACTGACCCCAAACTTTTGCACAGTAATTCTTACATAAACAATATGACAAACGTTATGATCAGTTTAATGGTCACATTCATAACTCTCTCTCTCTCTCTCTTTTTCTTTCAGAAAAATCGGCGTGACACTGGGAATTTCGACAAGGAGTTCACCAAGATGGTGGTTGAGCTGACACCAACCGATAAACTCTTCATTATGAATCTGGACCAAAATGAATTCCAAGGCTTCTCCTACACCAACCCTGAGTTTGTTATTCAGGTTTAACACCAAACTCCAATCGTTTGCTCCTTTAGGTCGTACCGTACAGGTGTGAGAGAAGGAGACGGTCTCATTATTTTGTCCCTGTGCATCTTGATTGTCCTCTCTCTTCACTTAAAAAGGCACAAAACCAGCAGGATCAAACAGAACCAAACCAGGATTATACTCAGTTTTTCAACCAAGGCCTCAGAAACTCTTGAAATTTAATTTGACAGAGGAGAGAGAACGGTTATAAAAGAGTGTATTCATAGTCTCCATGAGAATGTCTTGTCTTTTCATCTCCAAGAGAATTATCCTACCTCTTTCTTTTATACATTCTCTCCATGTATTCAGCTTTTTACTGCAGCCCCTCGTTTCCAAATGAATTAGCCTGACGACACACAGCACTAATGGCTTTTTTCACCAGAGCTAATTAAGCCTTGAACCTTTTAAGTGAAAATCTGGTTTAAATTAGTAAAACATTTCGGTATCAGTTCAAAGCAAAGTTCCAGTAAATGATAGAGAAGCAAATATCCCCAAGCAGGTTTGTTTAAATGGTTGATATTTTTCAGTTTGCTCTGAGATTCTCAGCATTAGCTGCATTAGCATATCATCAGAAGCAAAGCAGTCAAATAATGATATCCATATGGCCTTTAGTTTGCTACTGGCATAATGGCTTCTGTTCATGAGATGCTCTAAAAAATTAATTATTTATGTCATGATAGCTGGAGGGAATAACATCAGGTTTCATTTAGTATTCATGAGGATCTATTGACAGAAATGCAATATAATATACATAACTATGTTTTCAGTGGTGTATAAAGACCTTACATACTGAACCGTTATGTTTTTATGACCTTAGAATGAGCCATTTCTATCTCCACACACCGCGGTCCCCTTACAGTGAAAATGCCACTTTGCGCCGTCATGTTTCTACAGTGCTCTCTCTGATGATGACACATTTGTCCTGTGTTTACCCGAAAGGGAGGGGTGAGTGTTGGGGGATGCAATTCACAACCTCACCACTAGATGCCGCTAAAATTCACACACTGCACCTTTAAAGGTTCAGTGTGTAAATTTTAGCGGCATCTAGCGGCAACCGTCAGTTTGTCCATTTAGGGCTTCTGTAGAAACATGACGGCACAAAACGGCGACTTCACTGTAAGGGGACACGCGGTGTATGGAGATAGAAATGGCTCATTCTAAGGTCATAAAAACATAACGGTTCAGTATGTAAGGTCATAATACACCACTGAAAACATAGTTATGTATATTATATTGCATTTCTGTCAATAGATCCTCGTAAATATTACACAGTGGACCTTTAAATAAATTAATGTTGAGATTAATTTCACATTGATTTAGTAGTTTTTAAGATGAATTTTCTCTGGGAATTCTGTGCTCTTGCTATGACATACTAAGTCACATTTATGAGATGAAAAGTCAATATTATGACATAAAAAGTCATAATTATGATATAAAAAGATGAAATGATGACACTTGGCCATTATGACATAAAAGTCAAAATTAACATATTAAAGTCACAATAACAAAAAGTTGAAATTATTACATAAAAAGCTGAATTTGTTTTTATATTTAGGCTATTTGATTTTTGTCATAATTTTGACTTTTGATCTCCTAATTTAGAGTTTTTGTGTCAATAATTTTAATGCAATAATTTCTCATAATAATTTTTTTTTCTTCTCAAATTATGAATTTTTGTCAATTGGGACTTTTGTCATAGCCAATAATTATGACTCAATATGTTATAATTTTAAACTTTTATGTCTTAATTATGGTTTACCAAAGCATGATGATTTCCCCACTGAGAAGTTTACCCAATGCCCATTTTAGAGTTTCTGGAATAAAAAGCAGCGATTGTAGCATCAAGTAATATGAAACAAACAGATGGAAAAACCTTGCTGATTTGCAAAATGATGAGAATTACAAAAACTGAGCCCTGGTGTACTGGTAAATGTTATAATGCACTTTCAACCTTTACTGTGTTTAAAGTATTAGGTTTCATAATTTCTTTTCAATTGATTTACGAACAGATGACGGGTGCATGCGGTTGCAATCCTTGATAAAGTGTGTTAGTGCTGTTCATTGAATTGGCATCAGAGGTTGTTCCATGCATATCACTGGCTGCAGAGAATGTGATTCAAACTACAACTCTCACTACCAGTCTTGACTGAAACCCTAATGTGCCATATATTTTGCTGGGGAATCTGCAGTGTTTAGGGAGCTCATTATGTGCCATGTGTCTGTGTTAAACAGACTCCATAAGGAGTTTTAGTCTACCCTATGCATGCCTGGTAGAGCCCTTGCTCTTTAACTCTGTGTTTACTTATTAACCAAGTGTGTCAGTAATGGTTGGATCTGTTGTAGCATAGATCCTTATAAGGGTGGTGGTGTGTAAACATTTATATTTGTTAATGTTTCATTTTGTAATTAGATATATGAAATAGAAATATAAGTATTCTAGTCTTCCAAATGAAAACACATTGTGTGATCATGTAAACAGTGACAATATAAGTATAATCTGCTTTTCCTGAGGCGAGAAATGGAAAAGTGAGGATAATGTAAAGATATTGTATAATATTTATTGTATAGTGTATATGGAAGGATAGATGTTCACGAGGGACCTATAGCCTGAACTACAAAGATGTGAAAGCCAGAACAAAGGATAGAAAAGCTGTTATCTTAACTGGATGTTTTATGAGAAAGTGCAGATAAAATAAGAGAGTATACAAACTGACAGCCTTACTACTGTTCCTGTCCTGAACTATTAAATCGCTTTGGCATGTGCACAACTGTAAATTAATAATGTGGCCTTTACGTGATCAAAGTAATTGTCACACCTCTGAAAAAAACCACACATTTTAGCATTGTAAACCCCTGGCCCTGGTTCATTTTTTTTTTTAGTTTTTCTATCATGTTTTAATGATGAAGACTTTAAAGGGCTTCCTATACAAGAGTCGATCCCCCAAAATGAGTTTTTATACTATGCAAGACAGACGCATGTCAACAACGACACATTAACATTAACATCCAGACAGCAGCAGTGGTTGGCTATGGGGGAGGGCTATCGCTGGTGATTGCAGAGATATTTTGCATGTTATTTATTTATGCTATGTGGATTATTAAAGCTGAAGTTTTCAAATGCCGATCTGTGTGTTCATGACTTTTGCAAGATTGTGTTATGAGGATGGGTTATGAGTCCTTTTAGTTCTGCTGGGGCCCATTCACAAGAAATTTGTATATATGAAAATTATAGACATTTTTTTTCAACCTTTTTTTTTTTTTTAAGTTACTGCTTAACTTGCCACAGACATTGTCGGACCACAACAGGGAGGCACATCTTCCCTAATATTCATACTAGTATATCCACTGGATTAATTGTGTGTGTGTGTGTGTGTGTGTGTACCCTGTATTCCCTACATTATGTATGGGGACCAAATGTCCCCACAAGGATAGTAATACCAGTATATTTTTACCTCATGGGGACTTATTTTTTGGTCCCCATGGGGAACACAGCGTATATATCACATTAAATTAAGTGTTTTGAAAAATGCAGAAAGGTGTTTTTGTTTAGTTTTTTTTGTGATGGGTAGGGTTAGTGTAAAGGATAGAATATGTGTGTGTGTGTGTGTATGTGTGTATATATATGTATATATGTGTATATATATATATATATATATATATATATATATATATATATATATATATATATATATATATATATATATATATATAGAGTGTGAGTGTGGGGTGGTCCTGGTAAAACCTACATTATGGGGAGAAAATGTCCCCACAAAGATGGCAATGTCTAAAACATTTTTGGTCCCCATGAGGAAAACAGCTTATAATTCATACTAAGTTGTGTTTTTTGAAAATGTAAAAATCCAGAAAATGTTCTGTGACCGGTAGGGTTAGTGTAAGAGGATAGAATATACAGGTTTTACAGTATAAAGACCATTACTATGGAGAGCCCCCACAAAGATAGTGAACCAGGGGTGTGTGTGTGTGTGTGTGGCTGAAAAAGTAGGGCAAAAATCTAGTTTTTAAAATGTACTATCCGTGTTTTTTCCTGCTAAATGTATCAGTCACTGTAGTGTCATCATTGGGACACAAATAGTTTCCTGAGAATGACAGCATTATATAAAGCTGTGACTGCAGATTATGAAACATACAGTCGTTATCACACATACATTATCGTTCATGCTGCATTCAACATAAACAACAGAACTTTTACATAAGCAGGTAGACTACTGAATAATGGGCTACAATGTAGAAACTTTGATAAAATATTGTATTCTGTAAAAACAATCACATCATGTCATAATAGCATCAGTGTGCATTTATTTATAATGTTACAATAATTGTATACATTGTATACACAAGATTTTAGAGTTTCAACACTAAATTTAAAGTGGTCTAAAAGGAGCAATAAATGAAACCAATTAAATAACGATTAATTATCGTTGCTATATTAATTAATCGCGTAGCCTCTTACGCAATTAAAAGTCCCGCCTCGTTTTACAGCTTTAAAAGTATGTTAAGTCAATTTGTTAGCTTGTGAATCGTACAGAATTTTGCACTGCGTAACTTTGCACTATCGAGCGCAAAGTAAGAGGCGGTGCTTTACATTCCCATGAGCAGAGACCCATCAGAGACTCCAAAACCAAAACCACCTCAGCATGCTCCACGGGGATGCGCACAGTTCAGTCATGGGCATACTTCACTTATCTGAGGGAATGCCGAGAAAACCTGACGCCACAGCAATGACTTTTTTGGGAGAAAGCTGATTTTTGATGTGTAAGGTAAGTTTGGAGCGTCAAAATGAGGATTTACCTTCTTGAAGGAGAGAAACCCGAATTATCTCTCTCACTTAACGCGTAAAAGCGCCGCACAGCATGAGGGACGCGTGGCAAAACTTCACGGAAACTTCTCTGATATGGTCGCTGGCATGTGAGAGTTCATTAACACCAATGAAGTTCCTCGTGGATAAGCCGGTCGTGGCCCTCACAAATGTACACTGATGCCAGAGAGCCGCGTGCAGGATGAAGGTGTGTAACCGTGGAGTGCAGATGCTCCTCACCACGGCGGGGGCTTTCGCGGCCTTCAGTCTGATGACCATCGCGGTGGGCACCGACTACTGGCTGTACTCGCGTGGCGTCTGCAGAACCAAAAGCGTGAATGACAATGACACGAACCGAAAGAATGAAGAGGTACTGACGCACTCGGGGCTCTGGAGACAGTGCTGCATGGAAGGTACATTATTTTCAAAACGGTGATAAACTGCTTTTACTGCATGTTTATGTAGATGACATGATAACAATATATTATATATGTATTCCTAATCACTTACCTTACCACTATAGTCACTGTTGCAATAAAACCGGCATTGAAAAAAATCATCAAATAAATGAATGAAATGGCAGAAAGGTTATGAAACTTTCATGCAATGATTTAATACTCAAAAGTATCCATGCTACTTTTTTTATTGCAGTTTTACCATGTTTTTTTACATGTACCATGCTAGTATTTTGGATTACACATGAATATAGTAAACACTATTCAATATTCACTATTATATATCATTATCAATAAGGTTTACATTAGTTAATGTATTAACTAACATTAAGCAAATTTGTTACTGTATTTATTAATCTTTGTTAATGTTAGATCATACAAATCCAGCTGTTCATTGTTTGTTCGTGTTAGTTCACAGTGCATTCACTAATGTTAACAAAAACAACTTTTGATTTTAATAATGTTGAAATGAACAAAGATGAATAAATGCTGTAGAAGTGCAGTTCATTATTAGTTAACCAATGCAACCTTATTGTAAAGTGTTACCCTATTATCTCTCGCCTATTACCAGTTTTTACATCACTTTTTTGGTAGTTGTGTTTACTATAAATGTATCAAAGTTGATGCCGAAACGAACCCCTTTCCTGTGGGATGATTTATTTATTTAATTATTGATTGAATTATTTTTACTTTCTCGCACGATACACGTTCCTCTAGTTTCGACCCATCTCTCACACCCTACTCTCTGACCTATATCAGTTCAACGTCAATTCTTTTAATGGAATGTGTAATGAAGCGTTCACTCTGTTAAAAGGGCATCAAAGTGGCAGCGTTCACTTTACGTGTGTGAATGCGAGAGTGAGTATGAGATATTTATGTTATGATGAGTAGACAGTTTTGAAAGATGGTTGGCACAGACCATACACTTTCTCAACAAATGTCAATGATGCACACAAAAAGACACCTCAACAAAGATACAGCTCCTAATCATGCAGATACATGTACATGTATGATGCATCTACCTCACAGACTAACATGTACCTATGTAGTGACCATTTTGTTGATTTTTATATTGCACATAACAAAAAAGAGCCCAATTTTTAAATGAATGCCAGTTTAATTAGCTTCTATATTTTGATAATAGCTATTGTTGTTCATGACATACGGGATGACACTTTTAAGAGAAATGTTTTGTCCATTGAAAAGAGAATGACTAATTAGATGGGTGGATATTGATATTGTTAATGATTTGATAGCATTAGTCCAATCAT
Source organism: Paracanthobrama guichenoti (assembly GCA_018749465.1). NCBI lineage: Eukaryota > Metazoa > Chordata > Actinopteri > Cypriniformes > Gobionidae > Paracanthobrama > Paracanthobrama guichenoti. Next base: position 7,287,479 of record CM031943.1, read on the forward strand.
GTGGAAAATGGCATTGGCCATTAACTGACGCATGTGTGACTGTGAAGGAGTCTGGATGTGTGTGTGTGTGTGTGTGTGTGTTTCTTACAGGCACATTTAAGGGGGTTTGTAAGAACATTGATCATTTCCCAGAGGACGCCGATTATGAACAAGATGCTGCGGAATATCTACTGCGTGAGTATCTACAAATGCTTGACATTCAGTTAAAGGTCAAACACATGCAATAAAAATAGCACTTCAAAACTCTATAGTGCCCAATTAATTATAAAAAATAATGGATTCTGAAGACATTTTTCATGTTCACTGTAAAAATCCCTTTGATTTTACATTAATTGTAGCAGCATTTTGACTTTCAATCCAATTATTTAGATAAATCACAACAAATACTGACTTTAGATTAGAGACTGAGATTAGATTAGAGATTAGACAGTGTGTGAAAAGAAATATGTCAAAATATGAATGCACTAATAGAAAAGTCAGTTATACATTTTTTGTGTGTGTGTGTGTGTGTGTGTGTGTGTGTGTGTGTGTGTGTGTGTGTGTGTGTGTGTGTGTGTGTGTGTGTGTGTGTGTGTGTGTGTGTGTGCAGGTGCTGTGTGTGTGTCTAGTCTTTTCCCTATAATGAGTGTGGGACTGCTGTTCATTGGTGGAGTGTGTGTAGCCGCCAGCGAGTTCTACAAGAGCAGGCACAATGTCATCCTGTGTGCAGGCATCTTTTTTGTCTCAGCTGGTATGTACATACACATATATAGACTTTTACCTAGTTATTTAAATGGGTATGTTGTTTTCAAATACATCTAAATATGAATATATCAGGGTTCACAGGGTGGTGAACCACTCCAATAGCATCCCATTGTAAGGTTAAGATTGTGCATTATTTGTGACTTTGACCATTAGGTGGCACTGTAACCATTTTTTGTTTTTGTTTTGTAACCTATTTTTATGGAAATGATATGGAAGCCAATTTCTGCTACTTGCCAAAAAAAAAAAAAAATCATGCTTTGGTAAATCTTAATTGACCCTTCGCTAAGACCCATGGTGCTTAGAGAAGCCAAGGTGCTCTCACGCCACACGTTCTCACGCAGTGAAATATATATTGAGGAACAATGAGTCATTTTTAATTCGTTCCCCCGCCATTGACAGAATTTTCTGTAATTTATGAGACAATGCTTCCCAGATGCATATGTAAAATAACACGATCATCAACATTAAATAGCATATAAATCAAAACTGCCTTATATTACCAAATGAAATGTCGATCCAGGACGAGGTATAGGACTGTGAAGCTCTGGGGGTGTTGATGGACTTGATTTACTCTATTTATGTTTTGATCATCCTTCTGAATCCGATCTGGATGTAATCTTTGACAAAAACACAATTTTCTAATTTTATTTCTCAAAATGTTGCTTTTTTTTATGAAACCTACCCACATTCAAGTGTTGATAAAAAAAAAAAAAAAAAAATGGATGAAGCTAGAATAAAATGTTTTTTGTTGTTTAAAAGCAGAGGCTCTGTTCTTTTTTAGAGTAGAGTTAAGAGTTATATTCAAACAATAAATACCGTTATGTGGCTCTTTAATGTGTCGTGACCGATCATTGTAGTGCCTCAGTTCAAGCGGCACATGAACCAATCATCTCTTTCTACTAGTTAGATTATGAAATAAACATTATTTGTTTTTTAACTGCAGAAAGATACACACCATTTTTCAAGTTCAGGTCCACCGACGTTAATCTACTAACTCCCCAGTCTGGTTTGCTTGTCGGACAAAATGGCGGATTCGCTGTTATGATTGGTCAGATCACCTATCAATCAAGCTCTCAGCGAAGGGTGAATTATGACAGAAATGTCATAATTATGACTTAAAGCGTAGAAATTATGAGAAGTCAAATATGACAAGGTCGAAATAACAAAGGTCATTATTATGGCAAAACCAATTATGACAAAAAGTTAAAATTATGAGAAAAAGTAATTGTGTCATAAAATTTTGACTTTTCATTCCATAATTATGGAATTTTCCACAATTTTGACTTTTATCTCATTTAATCATTTCTACTCTTTATGTCATAATTATGATTTACCAAAGAATTATTTGGTTGTGGGTCCCCCTCAGTAGAAATCATGTTCCGGCTCCCCTTTCTGAAAATGGCCCCTGTAATCATCCTAACATGATAACTTCTACGGACATTTTTTAGCAAATTTGTCCCCAACGTATGACTAGGTTTGAAACGCAGACGTGGTTTGCAGCAAAAGAAGGAACATTTATCTTGTGTATTTCTTTCAGGTCTCAGCAACATCATTGGCATTATCGTGTACATCTCGTCCAACGCTGGCGACCCCAACCAGAGCGAGTCCAAGCGCAGTCACTGGTACGGCTGGAGCTTCTACTGCGGCGCTCTTTCCTTCATCATAGCAGAGACTGTTGGGGTCCTGACCGTGCACCTGTTCATCGATACGCACCGTGTGTTGAGAGCACATTCACACCGCACATTCCAATCCAGCACACATTCCCTGCAGCATCGCCGCTCGACCAGCTACCGTTCGCGCTACCGCTGGAGGCAGGGTCAAAACCGTTCGTCTGACACCCGATCTCGTGAACCCTCCCCTGCCCGTCACGGGAACGACCTCGGGCTGTACGCCCTGGGACGCGGGCTTCCAACCACAGCTACTCACGTGCTCGCGCACAACTCCCTCAGCACTGGCCAAGGTTTTGCGCATTTTCATAACTCTGTCATTGCTAATAACAGCTTTGCAAATCGTCATGTTGTCACCATGCAGAACTCAGTGAAATCGCTTCCGCACATACAGAACTCGCTGAGCACTGAGAAAGGGTTTGAGTTTACAAATGCACATGGACAAAATTCAGTCAAGCCGGAAAATGGAGTCATGCTGTCGCAGAGCTATAAGCTTAACTCAGTAAATCCCAATAAAAGCCCAGTACACGTGCAAAATTCTGGGAATGAAAACGCACACATGCAAAATGCTGTAAAAGAGCCCTCATATGTGTCTCAAAGTGGCACTGGGACAAGAAGAACAACTCCAGTGTGAAAAGAAATGCTGCTGCTATTTGAAAAGCTATATGGTGCTTTATGAAAGGTCTCAGAGAAGATTAGCTATTTACCATGACTGAATATGTGCATATTATTTGCTTTTAGCTTTATGCACTAAATGAAGTGGATTGACTGAAAAAATGGTGCTGTTTATTGTCCCTCTGCTGTCTTTATGCAGAAGTGAACATGCTACCTTGTCCTGAGATGTTTTATTTTCAGACGCAATACTCATAATTGCCACATGAGCAGCAAAGTGCAACTATCATGTCAAAAATAGACACTATTGTCACTATATGTCAGTATTGCTTCATTCACCATTTCCGTATGAATCATAAAATCAATCCGGTCTAAAAACATAATGCATGATTCTCAAGTCAGTGCTCACACATCTGCAAATCCCAGCCAGTGGTAAAACTTGATGTAATGACGTTTTAAAATGTGCCATATATCTTTGGCTCAGTGACAAAAATAAAATATACAAAACTAGAACTTTTAAGCTGATAATGTATGCCAGTTTTTGGCAACTGTGCAAATTATTATTATCCTCAAAAGGGAAATTTTCAGTGCAGTATAGTAGCAAATTGCATTCTGTCTTTGGTGTAGCCTACATTTTATGAGAGTCTATTGGATTGGGTGATTTAACAGACAATTTTATACAATTCAGTTGATGGGACAGAAGGCCTGGAGCAACGGGGGTTAAGTGGATTGATTTTAGACTCAATGAGGACAGAACAGGATGGTGACATTAGTGTCTGGGTCACACATGACTATGACTGAACCTTGAACCCGTGTTTTAGCATATTAGCCAAACATGCCTTGGTCATTTGGCACATTCAGGTTCTGTAACACCAGGGGTGCTTCTCAATATCTCTCCTTGTTTCCTCGCTCCTCCATCCTATGACCCGGAAACCGACCGTGCTCAGCCATCTTGTAGGACGTCTCAATTCTCTAATTGCACCACGAGGAGGCGAGAATCAAGGACTGACGAGGCTTCCTGATGAGTCATGGGCGAGGATACACAGGTGTATCCTTTGCGGAAGTGTTTTATTGACTAAACGTGACGCAAGCATTAATTCTCCATCTTGCCACAGTTTATTCATTATGCTTACAAGACACAAATGTATGTCAAATAACAACTGATAGTTGCAGAATTATATGAAAGCACAAGAAAATGAAAGAAACAAACTAATACTATACAACAAATAAAAAGCAGCTGGGAATAACTGGGAATAATTCGTTGTTAATAATAACTGGTAATATTAAATAAAATATGGACAATTTTTGTGGAGGTTGAAACTATTACAATATAAATAGTTATCTCTACTGTTCAAGAATCCCGACGTGCAAGCTAAATCCAGCAGTGTAGAGTCATTCATTGACGACGCTTTGAAGTGACGTTACAGGGAGCGAGGATGTATCATTTCACTTGATTCAATTCCTCCGTCCTCGCGTCTTTTCCTCGCGTCTTTCCTTCGCATCCTGAAGGGGAGGAGATGAGACGCGAGGAAAGGAAGCTAGGACAGGAAACGAGGATGCACAAATAAGAATTGAGAAGCACCCCAGGTTTGTTGTCACACATTGGAAGGCAGAACGGAAGTGTTGAAAAATATTCTCAAAAACTTTTGGTTAAAGTCTTTTAATATGAAAAACAATGTTATGTCTTTCTGAAATAAATACAGCATTTTAAATTTAAATTAGCACTTAAATACAGCACTACACTACCGCTCAAAAGTTTGGGGTTGGTAGGATTTTTTATGTTTTTTTCATAAAATGGAATTCTCTTATGCTCATCAAGGCTGCATTTATTTGACTAAAAAAATATATATTGTGAAATATTAGTACAATTTAAAATAATTGTTTTCTGTTTTAGTACACTTAAACTGTAATTTATTCCTGTGATCAAAGCTGAATTTTCAGCATCATCACTCCAGTCTACACTCAGTGTCACATGATCATTCTAATATGATGATTTGCTGCTCAAGAAACATTTTTTATTTCCAATGTTAAAAACAATTGTGCTGCTTCAATTTTGTGTGGAAACTGTGATTCATTAGAAAATTCAAAATAACCATTTAATGTGTCCTTGATGAATAAAAGTATGAATTTACTTAAAAAAACAAAAATTACTGACCCGAACATTTTGCAGAGTACACTGGAAGCAGATCAAAGAGATTTTATTAAGATGGATCTATATCAGTTTGGTACAACAGTGGTGTTCCTTAAACAGATGAAATATTCTCATACTTGGCCCGAAGTTGTGTAGTTTTTCTGAATCTCCGTTAAGCTGTCCAGCTCTTCTCTAAATCTACAAGTTCCATGCCTTCACAGTAAGAGCGAGGACGAGATGCTTTCACCTGGATAAGCAACACAGTTATGTGTCATTCAATTACAACAATATACATCGAGGCTGCGTCCGAAATCACATACTCATTTGAATAAACCATTTCTTCACAACCGTTCTATATTGTATGAATGTGTTTAGTATGAATGTAATCTGGACGTATTATGCCATGTTGCCATGATTATGCCAACATTTGCCATGTTGTCATTATCATGTGACCTACCAGCATCAGTTACGTCACTTCACTGCATTCATAAATCATTTCCCGTGGCCTCATGGGATAGTAAAGTGTCAATCATATACGCACTTCAGAATCCCGCCGGGGTAGGTCATCCGGGTACTATCCGGGTATGACATCACTTTGTAAGCCAAAATGCAGAAGCGAGTTAGCATTTTAGCACTTCCGGTTCCATCACCTCAAAGTCAAGGATTTTTTGAATTTGAATTTTGGTTAAATGGCTGAAATAAGGTCTGTAGTGAACACAAGCTCAAGACACTTTCACGTTTTATTCTATGACATAAAATACATCAGTATTACCCCACCTGTGATTTTTTTAAGCTGTTATGTGTCTTGAAAAAGGCGGTTGCTAACAAGTGGCTAAATGGGACTAGAGAGGCTGTCGAGGAGATTAAACTTCACACTGAACAGGTAAACTCAGTCCACTTTTACAGCCTCGTTATGCTTATTGTTGTGCTCTTATAAACTATTCTAACTCAAACGTTGTGGGAAAATGTTTTTAGTGAAAGAATCTTAGTGATTGTGACGATGAAGCTGAGCCACCGTGGTGTAGTTCGTTTATAGCCTACCTTTAGCCTTTTACTTCTGGCGACTGCATTTAGGCTTGTTTAAAAGCATTTAAAAGTTGTATTCATCTGTAAAAATTATTTTAATGGACAAAACATGTAAGTATCAAAAAGTTTTGTTGATCACAGAGCTTGTTTTTTATGATAATCCAAAAGCCTATGGGAAAATCCTATTGGGTTTTTATCGAGGGAGCCAGTGTGATGCAAACTGCTGATGTCATACCTGCACCACTATTTAGACATACTTCTTTTGTCACATACTGTTTTTCGCTTACTATATAGTAGGAGAGTATGCCATTTCGGATGCAGTCATAGAGGCTGTGTTTGTGTCTTACTGTAGTTGTATTCCTGGTGAGCTGCTGTAGTAAAGGGAATGGTGTCCATTGAATCGGCTCGATTGGCCAGCTACAGACCGACAGGTCACTAGCCTTCCCAGAATCCACCACACCATCCGCCAAGCTGCAGTTGCTGAGATCCCAACCATACTGAGAACTGTAAGCCCAAACGTACACAGAAAAATCAAGTAAACAACTTACTCCATTTATGGTACTTTGGAATATTCACTAACGATCAAATGTTTGGGATAATTTGTTTTATAGTTTTGTTAGCAAGGTTTTATAGTCAACAAGGACATTGATCAAAAGTGACAGTAAAGACATTTATAATGTACAAAATATTAATATTTCAAATATTCATAGAAGAACCCTGAAAAAGGTTTCCACAAAAATATATTATATATTATATAAAAAATATTAAGCAGCACAGCTGTTTTCAACATTGATAATAATAATAAATGTTTCCAAAGAACCAAATATTAGAATGATTTCAGAAGTAGCATGTGCCACTGAAGACTGGAGTAATGATGCTGAAAATTCAGCCTTGCATCACAGGAATCAAATACATGCAGCCTATGTATAGGATTTCTTTCAAAAACAATACAAAAATCTTACCAGCCCCAAACATTTGAGCAGCAGTGTACCATGATATTGACAGTGTACTTTCAAGAACACCATCATATTACCATGACACCATGTCCAAAAAGTAATGGTAAACCATTGTTTATACAATAATATGCAAATAATCTTACGGTACCCGTGAGGATATATGGTGTTGAGGTGTGTTCCACTTCCGTGGTATGTGGATACCACAGAAAGAGTGTCATCGTGGTAACAGCAGGTACGATCAAGTGCTCTCAGATGTAGTAATTCATCTGAGCGGGTGAAGGCAGGGTTATCCAATGAGTCCTCAGAGCCTGGCCAGGACCTTCCCCAAAAACGAGCCGAAAGCTCATCAAAGTGATTGAATCTGCGATAACTGTATCACACGTACAGAAGACAAAAGAATATTACTAAAATTCACATATAAGAGTGTCTGTGTGCGTTCACCTGACCCCATCCCTCCCTGTGTCACTTTCAGTGGTGTTATCACAACCTATGGTTTGCTTTAACTAGCCAATGATTTCCTGCAAACTATTTCCAATAACAAAACCAGGCTGCTACAGATGACTTTATGGGAGTGAGTTTTTGTTTAAAATGAGTGCACATTTGATAACCTGCTGCGCGTTTGTTCCACTTTGGCTTGCATAAGCTTGCTTTTAAAACGGCGCACTGCGAGATAAGACAGAAGAGCCATGACTGCAGCGACAGCGACCAGTACCCCGAAACACACGCCCACCAAACGCGGTCGGGTCATGCGGAGGTCACAGCGCTGCCCCATAAACCAGTAATCCTCCCCAACAGGACACCTACAGAAAGAGAGAGTTTGGTCAAACCTACAGGTAATTTCAGCAAGTATTTTTAATTAGTTCTCCTGGAAAGTCGCATTTACAAGCTATACGTGTCCGTCAGAAGGTTTTGAACTTGACCTGCATTGAGGATCAGATTTTATGCCGCAAGTCAAACTACACTGCATGTAACTGTACATGTAACTTACTGGCAGATAGGCTGTTGCCCGAGGCGATGGACACAGATGCCCTGATGATTACAGTATTCAGAGTGGCACACAGATGTACAGGTGGCATTGCCCTTCAAAGAAACACACTGGAACCCAGATGGACATTCAAACAACCATTCACAAACATCTGTCTGCAAACCTGAGAAAGAAAGAAAAAAGAAAGGTGGCATGATTGCTTGAGATACTATGGAGCCCCTAAAGGGACATGGTAAAAATATATATGTATTTCAATGCTTTTGCATTCTCTTGCAAAAGTATTGCTTTCCCCAGTGAAGCTGTGTTCGCTCGCAAAACATTTGCGTGAAATTTGTGTCACTCGGGAAATGCAATACTTTTGCAAGAGAATGCAAATGTTTTGCGAGAGAACACAAAAGCATTCAAAATATATTTTTTTCCACCCGTCTCATTTTTTTATCAACCGCCATGTCCCCATAGGGGCTCCGTAAAATACGAATAAATGCGAGAGATATTAAAAAGATGTAACTGGTTAAGCTGTAGTTGGTCAACACTCACCTCCCACAGTAATATTTTTCACTCTAACTCCTCCCACAAATATTCCTTTCTTTGGTAGTGGGTTTAACCCCGCCTCCTGTAATAGAGACTCCACCCTTCCCAGCCAGGAGAGCGCTTCCACTGTTTGGAACTGAACTACTGTTTGCAGAACTTGACCACTGATGAAAACACACGAGTCAATCAAAAGCACTTAATTAACACATCATCAACCACTTAGATATTTTAGATCAGGATTTTACAATCTTTTTGTCTGCTGAACCACTTCGTACTTAATTACTTAAATACTCCCTGAGATTTTAAATGTAAAATGTGATATTTTGATTGTTTTAATAATTTATATTTAATAATATAATATTTTATATAGCCTAATAACAATGTATATTATAATGTATATATAATGTTTTTATTTGGCTTAATTTTGCATTGGCATTTCTATCACAATCTCATGAACACTTTGCAGTTCAATTATGATCCTATAGAGGTTATATATACTTGGGTATGTTTACACGACAACGATGTACTGAAAACTGAATAGTTTTTCCTTTGCATTTTTCACGTACAAACAACAACATTATCAAAACGATCCCTGTTCACAAGGATCTACGGAAATGAAACTCTGTATTATGCCATGCTAGTGTTGTAAAAAAACACTACATGCCTATAGACTGAACACATAATATGCATGTGCATGACATCAACGTTTTCACAAATTCTCGTTTTTTTGTAGTTTACACTGAGACAATAACAGTATCTTTTTCAAAAACTTGCACTTTGAAACCCGCTTTTCAAAAGATCGCATTTTCAGGCCCCCCAAAAGTGGCCAAAACACATAAAAACTTTTACAATTTTAGTTGAAACGGTGTCGTGTAACTGGCCCCTTAATGTTTAGATAATCAGTCAAAACACTCAAATTGCCTTAAAAATAAATAATTGTTAATTTACATCAATAACTTTTTAAATACTCAATGAATGATCAGTTGCATTGATAGTTGCAGCAAAATCTAGTCTCTAAGCTAACTCGCAGAGTTGAATTCTCTAAACCAGGGCTGTCCAATCCTGCTCCTGGAGGGCCACTGTCCTGCAGAGTTTAGCTCCAACCCCAAAGAAACACAGCTGAACCAGCTAATCAAGGTCTTACTAGGCATACTAGAAACTTCCAGCAAGTGTGTTGAGACAAGCTGGAACTAAACTCTGCAGGACAGTGGCCCACCAGGACTGAGTTTGGACACCCCTGCTCTAAACAGAAGAATTGCAATTATAGGCCAGTGAAGCTTTTTACCTGTGCCATGTCACATGTTGATTCTGAAATCCAGAAAGTCTCTGAAGAAATGTCTCCACCTGCAGGAGTGGATGATTACCAAACATTACTGCAATGCCAATCAAATGACGTCAAGCATCTGACATGAGTGTGCATACACTCAAAAGTTTGATGTTACTAAGATTTGTTTCAATAAATTAAAATTCAGAAAGACAGCATTAATTTGATCAAAAATAACAGTAAAGACATTTATAATGTTTAAAAAATTCAGTATTCATAAATTCTGTTCTTTGAATATTATATTCTGCAAAGAATCCTTTCAACATGAGTCCCAAATCAGCAAATTAGATTGATTTCTGAAGGATCATGTGACACTGAAGTCGGGATATTAAAACAGAAAGCAATTAAATTGTAATAAAATTTCACAATATTACAGTTTTCATTGTATTTTTGTTCAAATAAAAGCAGCCTTCTTTAAAAAAAAAAAAAAACTTTAGAATAGTAGTGTTTATAAAGTAATTCAAATGGTTTCACCTCAAACAGTCTCATACTAGGGGTATAATCCTCTTCCAGGATGATTTGTAAGAGTACTTGAAATGTTTTCTCTGAAAAACAAAACAAATATTTTTCATTAAAAAAAAAACTCCCTTTTTACTCAGAAATGTGGAGTCTCAGGGAACGCAAAATTGACAGAAATGTTACTCACCCTTGATGATTGCTGGCTGGTCCTCCACTATGAAATAATGCCGTCCATGTGGCCACTTCCTGTCAAAGCTGGATGCGGTAGAATGGATCTGAGATGTTTGGGTGATCGCTTGTGTAGATATTGTGCGTGCTTTTGTTTGAATAAGATAATTGCTTGTGGTCATATTTTGGGGAGGTCTGACAGTGCTGGGTTGAGGCACTGGAATGTGAGTATGGACCCGGCCTGAAGTCATTTCTGTGGACGTGGCATGTGGATTCATCTGCATTGTAGTTATTGCAGGTGGGTGAACCGCAGAGGTCTGACTGGTTTCCCAATGTGTACTAGTCGTGCTAACAGGTATGCTTGTCTGAAAGGCACGATCAGTTGTACTGACCTGAGAGATGTAGGAAGCTGTGATGTCAGATGATAAAGTACTCAATGTTATGGTAGTGTGGGCAGTAAAGCCATTAGTGTTTTCTGTTGATCCAGTATGAATGTCATTAAATGCAGATAATCCCAGTGTTGTCTTCAAACTTGTCGCACTAGTCGGAGTAGGACTCAAATGACTTCTACCCACTGTTTGACCACTACTCATCTCATTGATGTCAGTTGCATCAGAAAATCCCACATTGCTCTGTGTGCTTTCAGAAGATGGATTTGAATACGGATGTGTAACTGTGTAGTTAGGGAATTCAGTATGCATACTTGATTTTGTGTTGGCATTCTGGACTTGTGATGGGGACACTTCAGGTTCCTCGACATCTGTGCGGTTCTCAAATCTCACGGTAGTGCTATCTTCAACCATGAGGTCAGAAGTCACATTAGGACTAATCTGAGGACTTTCAGAACTCGTCAAAGAGATTGATGGAGGGTTGGTAATGGGGTTTTCTTGTTCTCCTTGTACTGTAGATGTTAAATACGAGGTGCATGCAAGACCGAGACAATCACTTCCAGATGGTGACAGACCTTCGTCCTCTTCTGGTGTATTAGGACTTTCAGTAGGAGTCAGGTTTGGAGGGATGGTAGTTGGGAAAGTGGTGAAGGCACTGATTTTGTTATTGCTGTGTGCTGTCAGATCAGACATTGCTGCAGATGTGGAGCTGGTTTCTTGGGTGCTTTTATTGTGCTGACTTTGGATGGTGTGTGAGATGTGAGTGGTTGATTCTTCTGAAGAAGTTAAAGTTGGAGTTGCAAGTGTGTTTCGTGAAGTGTGCATGAACTCGCTTGAGGTTGTTGGCTCATTCTCAGTGGTAAGATTTATTGGCGGCTCACTTATTCCACTTGGAGATGTGGAGTAACCTGAGTATTCAGTCGTGTCACTATCAAAAAATGCTAATGGGTTGATTTGACTAACATTTGGAAACTTTGATACTGTAGCAGGCGTACTACGAGTGAGTACTGATTCATCGTAGATTGTTTGATTTTGATTAGTTGACCTTGGAGAGCGATCTGTCCTGTCCATTTCCGATGCTATAGGCTGGTCGTCATCTGTGATTGTTGCATGAAATTGACTCGTTCCGACATTCTCTGATATTGTAAATGCATCCTTATTTGGGACTGTCACTGTTGTAGCTTTAGCCTTGTTAACAGTGTCACGAAGGAAGTCTTTATTTTTAGAAGTTTTGTCCAATGGCTGAATATTTTGTGGACTTGCTGTAATGAAGCTGGAAGTTGGAAACATTGAACTTGGATGACCTCTTTTAGCCATTTTGGACTGAATTCTGGTAAATGCATGTGTATTCTGTGAACTTCCTCTATGCAATTCAGTGTGTGAAACATCAGTGGTGGCTAAAAGTGCACTTGTTTTTGTTGCAACGTCAGTTGCCTGTCTGGGTGTAGTTTGGACAAAAAGCAATGGTGATTGGATTTCAGTGGAAGCCAAAAAAGGTTCATGGGATGACCCAATGAGAATGTTCATGTGTGTGTCAAGGGCAGAGTTGGTGTGTGTATCAAAATAAGAATTTGTGCCAGCGAGCGTGAGGTCGGAGATCCAGGCTCCAGCCGTTTCCTGTCTATTGTTGGTGATTTCCTGCGGAAAGAGGGGTCTGTGCTTATCGGCCAGGTCAGACACACCTCCGCCCAGCCGTGTATTCTCGCCCCTGAGAGTGGGTGTTTTGGGGGCAGCGTTGCTGCTCGCTGGAATGTCTGTGGTGTAGGTTACATCGTTTGAGCCACTCGGAGAGGGAGACACTGGGTCAGCGTCAACGTGGGTGTAAGGAATCAAAGCAAGATTGGGACTGTCCTCTGACGTGTTCCATCCTGAGAAAAACACACACACACACACACACACACAGATGAATGGAAACAGGAATTAGGAGATTATTCAAGACACAAGATTTTAACACTAAGGGAAATAAAGAAACATACAACAACCTTCTCAATGGGTATTGTTCATACTTTTCACATACTATATGTGACACATGATCCTTCAGAACTTGTGATCGGTACTCAAGAAATGTTTCTTTTCAGTGTTGAAAACAATTGTGCTGCTTAATATTTTTGAAAACAGTGATTTTTTTATTTTTTTTTTTGAATTTGATGAGTAGAAAGAACAGCAGTTATTTGAAATGAATCAAAACGTTACTGTCATGGTTTTGATCAATGAATGCATACAAGTACTAATTTCTCTAAAAAAAAAAAAAATCTTGCTGACTCGAAATGTTGGAATGATAGTGTAAAAAACAATATTAATATTACACTGATATTTTATTGATGAACCCTGACTAAATACATCAGCATATAAGAAACATGTTTCTTTTCTGATGTGTTTACAAGATTAGCAGATTATAAATGTACAAAAAATACCATTTACTTCCATAGTTTTTTGGACATGCCATGGTACCCCTTACCAAGAAGCTACTGAACCACGTTCTTACAAAAAAGTACTGTTGCAATATTGTGTTACAGTGATGGTAATACTAGGATGCTTTCCATGGAATTCATGTACTATGGCATGTGGCATGTACAAACTTTTGATGCTTGGTATTGGATACATGTACAAAAAAAAACATATTTATATATTTATATACATATATTTACCTAAATACTGTCTAAAAACATACTATTGACATAGTACTGGCATGTAAGTGACTTCATTACACTTACTCAGATGTAATGTGGCAAATGGTTTGTCAGTCCTTCTCAAACTCCATTCAATGATGGTTCTCCCAGTGCCAGAGAATAACGCCCTCTCCTCTTTTTCATAAGTCTGTGTATCCCCATTCCCAAACTGAATCCCAATAGCACCTTTCCCAGTAGAAATGACATCTATCCAAACAGTCTGGTTTTTATGTGCATCAATAATCCAAGTGCAGGTAACATCCAACAGTTTTTCTGTGCTTTCGTTGGTTATTCTGTTTGGGTGTAAATACCGGATTGAGCCGCTCCTCTCTCCAAGAATTTTACCGCCACAGTCGGTAAAATGCCTCAAATTTAACAACGTGTTACCTACAGAGAAATATCATCATTGTCATCATCACCTTCAATAATTACGCATTGCATATTTGTATCTAAAAATTAGGTAATACATTTCAGTACCATATTTCAAAGTGTCATAGAGTTAACATCTGATACCAGCTCTATTGGTGGTACAGCACAGCACTTTTTGTAAGGGATGTCACTGTGGTACTTTGATAAATACCATGAAAAATGAACCATGGTTTTACTACAATTACTACTATTATTGTAGTTAAACCATGGTAACCTAAATTAACCATGGTTTTGCTACTCTAACCATAGTTTAACCATGGTATTTGTGGTAAAACTGTGGTTATATAAATAGTAATCAATCAGCCAAAAAAACATGGTTACTACACTTTTACTATGATAAAACCATGATTATTTTTCGTAAGGGTGAGTTCAGGTACCATGGTATTTACATATAGTCTGCCACAGTACTACCATGGTGCATGGTACAAAAAAACAAAAAAACATGTAATTTATGTGATGCATAACAATTCAGTACCTAGCTTACTAGTGCGTTCTATGGTAGAGTTTTGTAGGGATATTCTATATATTTAATAACTATAGGAAATAGCTTTTTAAAGAATATAAAATATTGCAAATCGATACATTTTTAAACATAAGGTAGGCTAAATCATATGTTTAACATTTAAATATCTCCTCGTCTATTAATGAAACGATCTTCTTACCTGGAGCGAAAATAAATAACAAAACATAGACAAAACGACACATTTTGCGAGCCAAAACATTCCAGGAAGGAATCTGTCCACACAGTTAATTCCATAAAGAATATTTTACCGTTCTAAAATATGACGTAGACAACACTTAAACTAGTCGAAAGGTGTGCGTGTGACGAGGATCAATAGCGGTTTTCGCTCTCTTTCTGTAAAAGGACCTTTCTCGTCAGTCCGCCTTGGAAACCCTGTTGAGACTGCAGGACTGTAGAACTGACCCCCATCTCGCTTTAATGAAGCGCGCGCGTGCGCTTCTGTGAGCGCGCGAGCTCGGGGTGTAGAAAACGGCATCGTCCAAACATATGATTACGATTAGGCATCTTTTTAAGAGGGGAAAATGGGACGGAAGCGGTTAAAAGTTAAGGGGACAGACAGAGGAGATTTCAAGAATTGCCCAAGTTGTGTGTGTTTGTGTGAGGGCAAACAGAAAGAGTGTTTGTTTTCGCTCCCCTGACGAGCTTGTGCTGTCAATTCAACTAGAAAATAGATTAACACAAGAAATCATTGTCAGTGTCAAAATCAAGACATGCCATTTAGACAGGGGGATTTGGGGGGATTGAATGCACCTAAAACAAAAACAAAAAAAAGTACTAAGGAATACCACAGTATTGGGAAGTGTGTGTGAGTGTTTAGACCACACACGCCCAAATCAGTTTCAGTAACTATATCTCTCAAACTATTTCTTATTTGGAGCTGCATTTGTGAAGCCAAGTGAAAACTAAAACATATTTCAAACTCTTAATATTCATACCATTGCATTTAAAACTTCGCTTAACCATTCCCAAATGCACAGAAATTCTGACACACACAAAAAGAAGGAAACGCCTGAAGCGTCCCTCCCTGGCTTCTCATCATCACAGTGAGAGGTATGTTCACATCCACTGACATGCTAACACACACATAAACACAGAGGGAGGGAGAAGGGTTTACTACACCTGAAGGAAACGTGGGCTTACTTAAGTTCATAAGTGGAAGATAGGAGTGTCTTTTAAATCTAAACCCTTTTGAACTTAACGACAACTAAAGTTCTTTCATTTAAATGTAAACCCCAAGTCTGAATAAACCATGAATGATTAACCCTCCTATGGCCTTTGGGGTCCGTTCGGACCACATTTGATGTTTCCCTCATTAAAAAAAAGATGTTCCTTTTATCTCAGTGGGATGAAATTTTGTGACTTTTGTTACATTTTCTGTCTAAACACAAAAAAACTGGGCTTGATTCGGTTGTTCTGAAGGTATGTAAAAGTCACACTCAGGGTCTTTGGAATGGACGGACCCCACATTGAAAATGAATGGGAAACACAAAAAAAAAATGAAGTGTTTTTTTTTAGAAATCCAGCATAAATCTGAAAATTTTCACACAGAAATGAAGGCCTGGTACTATAGCACAAATGCAATGTGGAACAAACACTCTCTCTCTCTCTCGCTCTTTCACACACACACACACACACACACACACACACACACACACACACACACACACACACACACACACACACACACACACACACACACACATGCAACAGACTGCATTTGTACAGAATTTGCCAAACAAAATCAGCCACAAATGCAGATAGGAATGGGAGGCCTAACACATGAACACACACGTTAACACTTTCACATACACACTCACACAGAACTGGTTATTTCTGCTTATTACTATTGGTTTTATTTTCATATTTTTTAATACATTTTTATTCTCAAGTTAGTCCTTTTTTTTTTTTACATTTGGTTTATTGAAAATTTGTGAGTACAATCTGACTATTTTTTGTACATTTAAAAAAGTACCACATATCCCCCAAAACAAAGCATAAATGTATATTTAAATTCTTTATCATTTGTATTAATGTTTTTAATAATTTTTATACAATTGCTCTGTAAATGTGTGGGGTCCAAATGGACCCAAAGACCCGGAATGTTAAGGAGAAATGAGGATCAAGACTAGATTAAGGATGATGTGCCAAAAAATATCATATAATAGTTTTGCTGTAATCCTAAAGTTTAATATAGATTTTTTTTGTTCTCTGCATTTTGCTCTATTTTGACTATTATGTGTAATATTTAATATTCTGAAGGAAATAAAAGCTTGAGACAGACACATTAGTCTTTTTATGTTCCAAGAGGAAATCCTGAAATACACAAACTTTAGAAACGGCATTAAAGGAATTCATGTGCAAATGTGAAAATACTACCATTTTAAGTCACACTGCAAAAAAAAATGTAATAGCTTGATATTATTTAGGGTGAGTTAAATGTTATAGTGGAAGATTGTATTAGTTTTATTAGCATTTACTTCAGGCGGTGAAGATTAAGTACTGGACAAGAAATGTTTCCTAATATAACCTGTTTAAATTCTTGGCTCCAACTCTGGAAAGTCTTCGGGTAAACTTTTAGACTTGAAAGCATTTCCAGTAGGTGGTGCTGTAACATACCAAACACAACCACTCCTAAATATAAATGTGAACTCTTGCATTTTCTTGTTTTATACATTAGCTTTCAAAGGTTTTGAATTGAATTTTTGTTATTAAATACTTGTATTATTTAGTAAGAATGCATTGAACATTGATCAAAACAGAAAGTAAAGACATTTATAATCTTACAAAAGATTTCAAATAAATGCAGTTCTTTTGAAAAATGCATCATGTTCCAATGTATTATCAATGCTTTCAACATTGATAATAATAATAATAAGGTTTCTTGAGCAGCAAATCATCATATTAGAATGATTTCTGAAGGATCATGCGACACTGAAGATGCTGAACTTTCAGCTTTGCATCACATCAATAAATTATATTGGAATCAAATAAATGCAGCCTCTGTGAGAATAAAGGTTAAACATTAAAAAAAAAGTTACACTAGTTTAAGGTGACATTGTTACAGTGTAGTATTAATGAACTACTTACTATAGGGTTTGGCTGAGGGTTAGTTGCATGTAATTATGCATAATTTACTATTATTACTATGGTAAGTACATGAAACAAGGACACTGTAAAATAAAGCTTTACCAAAAAAAAAAAATCTTACCAACCACAAACATTTGAACGGTCGTGTGTTCACAATGCTACTGAATTCTTATAAGTACTTTGTGATTTTGTGTTAGTACATGACAAGAATCTTGTCAAAAACAAAACTAACAAACCTATTAAATCACATTGGCAAAGATTCACAATGTACATCCGAAGACATAAATAATGTCCTTTAAACTGATTTAAAGCCTTTATTATTGTAGTATTCATATGATTTATTCACATAATTTGCAAGCTCTATTGTATGAATGAGGAGCTTGTGCATGTGTCTAGCATAGAATGCTGCAGATCTGCAAATCACACGCTGCCACGGGCAAAATTATGAACACCGATTTAAACATGTATCTAAATAAAAAAAGAAGAAAGAGTGAAGAAGAACAGCAGAAACATAAACAGTTTGTGACAAAACCTCCATGGTCTTTGTCATCTCACAGGATGATCTTTATCTGGATGAAAAAGAACAAACAAACATTCATAAGCATAAGCTCCACCTGAAGTGAATTTTCAGAAGATGTGACTAAACTCACAATGAATATTTATGCTCATTCATAGACATCCTTCTTGTCTGCGATGTACTGAACAATCTCATGTGGTGTCATCAACTTCTCCGCCTCGCTGTCGGGGATCTCAAAACCTGTACACGTGAGAAAACTGCATCAGCTGGGTAACTACGCATCCATAACTTTCAAGAGTAAGCATCAGATTCTATGAATCCTTATACACCAACAAGAACAATGCATACATTCAAAGACTGCACAAGTACAACACAGTGGTCATAATGCGCTACCAGGGAGAATGGATCTGTGAAATGTAATAAATGAAATTAGATTATAAACACTGCAAGTACAAACCAAATTCATCTTCCATAGCCATGATGATCTCCACCTGGTCTAAACTGTCCAATCCCAAATCCTTCATGAAGTGGGACGTAGCCTGAAGCTATAAAGATTTGATCATCAAACAGTTAATCTGCAAAATATATTTGAAATATTTCAGACAAACATGTTGTCCATCGGATCAAACAGATGGCGTATTTACCTTCTCAGGGTTGATCTTGTCATAGAGCTTCAGGACGTAGAGGACACGGTCACGGATAGTCTCTAGGGTCAGTGGGGGCAGGTCACCGTACGTCCTCCACTGAAACACCTGAAATGAACTGCCAGAAATCTACAAAACAAAACATTTCAGAAAGTATATTTTAAACAAAAATCATTTCAGCTTGAGCAGTGCTGTTTTAATATTACATATTTTAGCCATTTTTATATTCCTGTTTTATTTTTAATTCAGATTTGAGTAATGTTAGTGCTTCAACAGTTAATTGCCAAGGCCAAGTTTCTCAAGATTAACAAAGAAAATAGCTGCCAAAATACTACACATTTTTTAAACATTCATAAAGGTACCCGTACAATCTTGTAATGCATACTGTAGAAATGACTGATTGCAGCAAAAGATAAAAAATAAAACACCAGTTTATGTTATGCCACATAAAGATGATAACACATTAAATGTGAAACATTATCGTTGACTACATTCAGCTCACTGGGTTCAAACCTTTTTCGTTGCTGCACACCGTACATAAACTGAAATTAAGTGAACAGAGGCTGTTTGTCCATCATGTTGAAGTCATTAGAACTAAAGACACGGGTAGGTCATTGGATGTCATCAGTCAATCGCTAACACACACACCTGCGCCGGCGGAGACTTGTGTCCATTAGTCAGATGTGAAAATGTTCGGCCATGAGTGAGCGGAGCTGCTGTTAATGTCGCGGCAGTATTTACACGGTTGAAACATACAGAACGGTGGTTCAGGGATCGGACACACCGGGCAATGATGCGCGCCGCCATGTTTCTCAATCCGCTCCCACAATGCAGTGCGCGACACATAGTCCTTACGGAACATCCGAAAATAGTTTTTTGATTTTTTTTTTTTTTTAAATAAATAATCTATAAATGTAATTTATGTAAAAATTCGATTTTAATTTGATCACACATACTATATAAGGCTACATAATAATACATATAGATTATTCTACAACATCAAATATCAATTTATGACATTGATATTTGACATCAATTTATAACATCAAATATCCAATTTATGACATTGCGAGCGTCAATTTTAAAAGCTGTCGTGACCTGTGTGTTGCACTGGTACTGGCATTAATAAGAGAAAAATAATGGACAAAAATACTATAGTTCAACATTCTCTCCACTAAAACCTTAAAACGTAACATTAAAGACACAAAGGCCTGGTTTCACAGATAGGGTTTGGGCCTTAGTTTACTTAGGACATTTAAGTAGATTTTATAAACGTGCCTTAGAAAAAAAAACACATTACTGGTGTGCATCTTGAGACAAAACAATGGCACTGATATATTTTTAGGATGGGTCACTGCAGTTGCTTTCTGTCAAAACAGCTCAAACATGTATTTTAGTCTGGGACTAGACTTAAGCCTTGTCTGTGAAACCAGAGGGAAAAGGGTTTAATCTTTCACAGAAAATAAAAAATAAAAAAGTCCATTCACAGAATCATTTTATTTTGTAAAATATATTTTTTTTACATATCACATCCAAAAATACAAATATTTTGCTGGTTATGCGTATATTAACTAACAAATAACTGTGCCAGCATTGAGATTTAATAACACAAACACACATTTACAAATGTATCTTGTATAATCTTGATATTCTTTTAATGTTTTTTAATGATTTGAACCTTTGGTATTATTTAACAATGGTGTTAACACTTTTAACAAGTAATTAAAGTGATTGACAAGCATGAACTGGGATGTATGATCGGTTTATGCAGATTTATAATGAAACACACTAACATCCCCATTTAGATATCCAGTCAGCAGAGTGTTTGGGCCTGCCCATCGAGCTAGACGACACAACTCATCAGGCACGCCAACAACTTTAGCCACGCTTCCTCTGAGATCCCAAACAGCAAGATGACCAGACTGAAAAACGCCAACAAGCCCAGAGCCCAAGACATCACCATCTATTAACCTAGAGAAAGAGAGTAATACTGATTCAACTTTACTGCTAACGATGTGTACTAATATCAAAACATTTATGGCTTCTAGTCTTACTGCGGTTTGTGTTGATCAGGATAGTTTATAGAGGTCAGTGTGATGTGTTTGCCAGTGAGAGGATTTGTGGCAATCAAAGTAAAAAGGGATCTGTTACTCTCTTCATCACACACATTTGCTGCATTTTGAAGCAATACACACAGCACACCCTGCAGGAATGAAAGCACAAAGTTATTACTGACACATATTCATTCTAGTACAAGAATACACTCACTTACTCTGTAAGAATATCCCTTCATGCAGTTTGTCATAGTTAAAGTCTTTTCCAGGTATATAGTCTGAAGCAGCTGGCCTGAAATTATGTTCCTGAAATACACAATTATGACAAAAGAGATAAATCAATTATAAAATTTAAATACTAACAAAACAAGTACTAAAAGTAATTACAAAAGTTACAGATAACATGCTCAAAAATACTGACTCAAAATTCAACCCAGCCCTTAGTACCAAATCAGAAAATTATTGATTCAGAAGGTAATAATAAAAAAATCTCAATGTGCAGGATGGATACAGTAAAAAAAAAAAGAAAAAGAAAAGTTGTTTAAAAGTAGTTTAAGACTCAATGTGGTCCAATTCATCACCATATGAGGAGGGTTTTACATTCTGTCCAACCAATCAGAGCATCTTTTTCACCCTCTACAACTGCAAGGGTCCGAATGTTCTGCTTAACAGAGACCAAGGGAAGAGTGTTCACTACCCTGTTATGAAATAATGAAACAAGTGAATAATGCATAGTTTTGCAGAAATATTTCAAGTGAATGATATATTAAAATGGTTTCAGGTCTTTAATATACACATGATGGTTTGTTACCTTCCCTCTTGAGTCACGGTTAACACATTGACTCTTTGTTGATCTCCAGGGGTGGAGCAACACACGAGCCGACAGTTAGACACACCCACCACTGTTTGCAGTGTGTCCTTGCACACCACGTTCTGAGAAAACATCCCATCCATACTTGGACAGCAGAGCACTCTGCACTCAAGAACAGAGTGAATAAGCTTAGTGTTTAAGTTTATTGAATTCTAAACATCTTGGTTTTTGAGCACAGTCCTCCTAGGGTTAGAGTTCAGTGAGAATGTTTTTAAAGGAGGAATTTAAAAAAAACAATAGTGCTGATGCGAGTCAAAAATTAGTTTTGGCCCACATAATGGTAATTTTGGAATTTTTATTACCTTGCTTCTGTGATTTCCAAGTGACCCAGAGTTACACAAAGCAAGCCAGAAGAGTCAGGAATCACTTGCAAAGACATGACGGGCTACAAATACAAACACAGGAGTCAAATCAGAGGGACAACGTAGACATATTTTAAAATTACATTGTGATAAAAGAGTTAGTCAACCACAACTGTAAATTCTGTCATTATTTACCATCATCTCACCCTCATGTCATTCCAAACCCATAAGACATAATCTTCAAATCACAAATTAAGATATTTTGAATGAAACAAAAGTTTTAGTTATCTGGAATTTCAATGAAAGGACAGAAACTTATTTACACCTAAACAATGGTCAACACACATACATAGAGCACATCACATATGGCAAATTCTTGTTGTTTCACGAGAATCAATGAGGCTTGTTCTAGCGTATGACGCATACAAGTGATGCACGCACAAGCTGCCGTGTTTACCATATGTGATGCGCTCTATGTATGTGTGTTTATATGTGAATAATAGCTTAAATTAAATCTGTGCATCATATAAAATCATCATATCTCTTCACAAGATTTGGATTAAACCACTCGATTCATATGGATTTCATAAGTTTTGGTTGTTTGAACTTTCAATGGAGGGAAAGAAACCTCAGGTTTCATTCAAAATATTGTGTTTCGAAGATTAAACAAAGTCTTATGGGGTTGGAACGGCATGAGGGTGAGTAAATGATGACAGGATTTTCATTCATTGGTGAACTATCCCTTTAAAGTGCGCATAAAATGAAAGTTGTGGTAGTCTTTTCTTAACTATTGTGATGTACATCAAAGCGAAATGGCTTCTGGAATGATACAAAAAAAATGCAAGGCGGGTTTGATTTTGTAATTGATTGGATCGTAGGAATTTGGGCATTGCAAACTAAATGGAGGCAGATCTGAATGCCAATTTGCAGTCCGTTGTGGAAGATATTCAGTTCCATCTTCTGCCGGGACACACGTCATGAAGAGAGCAGGTGCCGTTTCGAGAGGGAGAGGAGGTTGACGTTTTTGATTAAAGATTACAAGGGCACATGAATTTAAAAAAATTATGTGTACAGATAAATCATTTATTATAAACATTATATTTTGATTTCATGGTGACTTTAAACTTGTACGCCATCTTGCAATTCTTTTAATTTATGCTGTAATTTATGATGAAATGCTGTAGCAAATTAGATTACCTGTGCAAATGTCCAGGTCTGTAAAAGACTCCACGTCTGAACTCCCTTCATCTGAGCCCAAAGACAAACGCTCCATTCTCCTGCCACACAAATGCACCAGTCCTCCGACGGCCATTGCACCAAACACAAGTCCAACACGCATCCTCCCTCCATTGCCTGAATACAAAGACAAACACCACCCACATACATATGCAAGTAATTAGACCTTTTAACTATTAAGCACATATCATAGCTTTGCATATCAATTATTTCTTATAATCTATTGGCACCTTAAAAGTGTGCATCTCTTGCAGGACTGCAGAACAACCAGCATCAGAGAATGATGTGGCAGTTAGGGTTTCCTCATGTAATAATGTCCGATTGTTGGATGAATCAGTGTTTCGTTCTTCTGATTGAGTTTTGTTGTCAGAACGTGTAGTTGTTTCCATTCTCTGATTGGTGGAAGTATCCAAAGAGGTTGTCTCAACAGGAGTTTGACCTACATTTCCAGATTTAAACTGTTTCACATTTGTAACAGCATTACTTTGGATATCTGACCCAAGCTCAGAGCGTTTATAGGTTTGAATCTCCATTTCAAAATTGTTCTGAGTTTGGATTTCAGACTCAGAAAGATTTTTAAAACTCCCTGGTTCAGGAATATTGTGGAGTTCATTTTCTGGTGTGCAACTGATTTTAGTTCCACATTCAAGATTGCTTTCTGTAGCAAAATGGCATTCGCGTTCCAGTTCATTTCTCGAGATGCATGAAGACTCCTTTTCTGGACCGTTTAAGTTTTCATATCGCAGTGCAGTGTTGTTTTGATATGGAGTACCTGGTTTTACAGTTTTTTTAACTTTTGTCATTGTTTCTTGACTAATTTGAGTTTGATTCTGTGTTTCAGAACCTCCTTGATCTCCACTTCTAGTAAAGATACCATTTTTGATGACCCCTGATGTATTAGCTGAGACTGATTCTGGAGACACACACCCCTTAAGTGTGACTGAAGAGGGAGACCTAAGGACACCAGACGAAGAAAAGAGAGGTGACCGGAGGTCTATGGGTGAACCTGTAATCAAAAAGTGAGGGGACATTCCCAAAGATGGTAGAAGAGGATCTTGACCTTTCTGCATTTGTGGGGTCAGAGACGGACTTAAGTTCAGTATCTCTGGGCAAAGTGAGGTGTTCTCAGAGAGCATGTGAGATTTTTTTTGCATCTGGTTTATGTGAAGCTCACTAATATTTTCAGTTTCTGAAGATTCCACTTTTGTGTCATTACTTATTCTTTTGTTTGGTTCAGTTTGGCTAAACTGTCCGCTGCCCACCAGATCTGAAGAGATGGTCTTTACTTCATTCACAACGTCGAGGTCCTTCTGCATCTCTGTCTGCGATTTGTCAGTGGGTTCTGACTGATAAAGAGGTAAACTATCCTCAGGAGAAGAGGTAGGTAGGGGTTCTGGAGTTCTTCCACTCACTCTCTGGTGCCTGCTGCTCTGTCGTGTGTTGTACACTAGGGGACGCTGTACAAAGTGTTGTATGGCTGAAGTTGACAAGCACAATACTTTGAGTTTTAGATGTCCAAAATCCTCATCAGGTAGGTGGAAATCCTGGATATCAACAGCGCCCAGCAGTCCAGTTTTCATATCCTTTTCTTGAAGAGCGTGAATGAGTGAAGCTAATGATGGCAGAAGAGGTGACTGATCTAAAATGCAAAACACATTAACAAACATTATTGTGTACATGACTGTTACACAATAATTCTTATTCACAGCTATGCATTTGGCAGATGCTTTTATAGAGGGCATGCAAATTACGTAACAGTAGGCTCACTGTGGTTAAACCCACTGAATGGCAAAAACACTGAGTAGCAGTGTTGGTGTTCAGCTTAAATGCTGCAAAAGACACACAAAACACATCTAAAATGGGAAAGAGCTTCACGATTAACTGTACAAATAGATTAAACAAGAAATTGGATCTATATTTTTACAAAAGCTATGGAAAAGAGAAGCAAATGGATCGCTGCATTTCGTAGAAACACCTGGAATTCAGGCAGCGAAACATGGATTTACAGCTCTCATTTTGTGTCAGATATGCTGGATTTTAGGGTAAAATTATACCGTAGGTTATGTAATGTATTGACAACTCATCAATTCAATATTTACCATCTTATATTCTGCATAACTGTAAAGTTTCTGTCAACATTTGTCAAATGTTGAGTCCAATTTCTTTTAATTTAAGAAGATAATTGTTTGCTTTACTCCCGTTTTTGCATTTTCACATATTTAAACAAGTCATGATGGGAAAGTGACGTCAATGCATACCCTCTATTCAAACATTTTATCACTATATTCATGCATTTCCTGGGAACTGAACCCATGTCTTTGCCGTTGCTAGCGAGTAGCCATTCGAGTACCCGTACCAAGTACCCCCGACACTGCACATTTGGGATGTCTCTCTTATCGGATACACACATCTGAGGTCTTGATGTCTTTACTAACAAGCACATCAGGTGTGTTTGATTAGGTCGACATCTAAACTATGCAGAGCTGGGGGTACTCCACACCAGGATCAGGGTTGGGAACCACTGCTTTCCTGTTTAAGTTACACAGGAATAAATTCAATATATTCATAAATAAAAAATAGTGATTGAGAGTTATCAAAAATAACACCAGACACAAAAACAAATTGTCTGAAAAAAAATAAATAAACCATAAATCTCACCATCTGTATTAGAATTTGTCTGAAACTCGCTTCCAGTTTTTCCATGTTTTCTTCTGAAAATAGGGTATAAATTTGCATCTGGGAGGAGTTGGGTATCAATGTAAAGTTGAGAATCTGGGAGATGCTTAAAATCTTGAGTAATTCCTTGCTCTGGAGTTGGCTTCAAACTCACTGTAGGCCCAGGTGACTGGATTGGCCAAGACTCTGTCTGTGGCGGTCCAAGGACCAATTGTGATTGGCTGGGTGATTCAGCGTCAGACTTTGATTCCACAAGATACTCTGAATCTGCTTGAGAATCACGTGCAGGATGTGATATTGTGCAATCTAGAGCAGTTTTGGCACACAAGGTCCTATCTACAGTGCTGCTTCTGCGGCCTCTCCTCCCTCTCTGTCCTTTCCTTCTGGATTTGGCCTGGTACAAATCGGAATCCACAACAAGTTGGGAATCAAAGTAAAGTTGAGAATCTGGGAGATGCTTCAAATCTTGAGTAACTCCTTGCTCTGGACTTGGTTTCAAACTTACTGTAGAACCAGTTGACTGGATTGTCTGAGATTCTACCTGTGGCTGTTTGAGGACCGATTCTGATTGGGTGAGGGATTCAGCGTCAGACTTTGATTCCATAAGAGATTCTGAATCTGTTTGAGAATCATGTGCAGGATGTGATATTGTACAATATAGAGCCGCTTTGGCACATGAGGGCCTACCTACAGTGCTTCTTCGATGGCCTCTCCTCCCTCGCTGACCTCTCCCTCTGGATCTGACCTGGTACAAATCGGAATTCACAACAAGTTGGGAATCAAAGTAAAGTTGAGAATCTGGGAGATGCTTCAAATCTTGAGTAACTCCTTGCTCTGGACTTGGTTTCAAACTTACTGTAGAACCAGTTGACTGGACTGGCTGAGATTCTACCTGTGGCTGTTTGAGGACCAATTCTGATTGGGTGAGGGATTCAGTGTCAGACTTTGATTCCATAAGAGATTCTGAATCTGCTTGAGAATCACTTGCAGGATGTGATATTGTGCAATCTAGAGCAGTTTTGGCACATGAGGGCCTACCTACAGTGCTTCTTCTGCGGCCTCTCCTCCCTCTCTGTCCTTTTCCTCTGGATTTGGCCTGGCACAAATCGGAATCCACAACAAGTTCGGAATCAAAATAAAGTTGAGAATCTGGGAGATGCTTCAAATCTTGAGTAACTCCTTGCTCTGGACTTGGTTTCAAACTTACTGTAGAACCAGTTGACTGGATTGGCTGAGATTCTACCTGTGGCTGTTTGAGGACCAATTCTGATTGGGTGAGGGATTCAGTGTCAGACTTTGATTCCATAAGAGATTCTGAATCTGCTTGAGAATCACTTGCAGGATGTGATATTGTACAATCTAGAGCAGCTTTGGCACATGAGGGCCTACCAACAGTGCTTCTTCGACGGCCTCTCCTCCCTCTCTGACCTTTCCCTATGCGTTTGGCCTGGTCTCTGTGCTTGCAGACTGATTCTGAATGCTCTGGGGTCATGTGACCTCTACCACTCATTTGGGATTGGCTGAGCCTGCGTCTGCCCCGCCCCCCAGAGAGCTGGCTGTAAATGACAGCATCTAGATTGACAGAGCTGTGAGATGCAGCCATACGTCGTGTCGTCCGAATATAATATTCCACAGGAAACGGTAAACCCTCAACCAGCGTGCAAGAGTCCAGAATGCCAGAAGTAAACGAGGAGGGTTTAATGTCTATCCTGTCAGAACTTTTATTTGAGTCAGTGAGTGACTGGTTATTTTGTTGAAGCAACTCTTCTGACTTGGCAGCAATCTGTACTGCCTCAGATGGCTGAGGGTAAGATGAGGTTTGAATAGACACTGCTGAACCTGACAGTATTTTTTTCTCAACAGCAATCAGAGGTACATTAATGTCTTCAACTGGCATCATCTCAATTTTTCTTTCTTTTTTCTTTTCACAATCCTTCTCTTCCTTTTTACCTTCATTTCTCACTCTTTTCAGACTATTCTTTTTATCAGTACATTCACTACCCTTTTCGCCAATATTGTCTCGATCTGTTTCTTTCTCTTGGCTGATGTCAGTGTCTGATTCTCGCTCTTTGTTCTGTAGGCGCAATCGACTGCGCTTAGAACGCAGGCGGTGGGCAGGACTTCGTCTGCATGCAGGGGAGTACAAAGGCGGCGTGGATACAATCTCTGCAAGTTGCATTTGTATGGCAGGGTTTTTTTGTACAGCAGAAAAAACAGAGCT
Organism: Paracanthobrama guichenoti; assembly: GCA_018749465.1. NCBI lineage: Eukaryota > Metazoa > Chordata > Actinopteri > Cypriniformes > Gobionidae > Paracanthobrama > Paracanthobrama guichenoti. Next base: position 7,315,700 of record CM031943.1, read on the forward strand.
GTTTCTTTCTGCAACTACATCTGAAACAGCAAAAAGAAAAGTTTATTAGTATTTGGAATTCATTACCATCTGAATTGTTATCTATACTGTTATGCATTTAACAACTTTTTTAACACATTTTAACATTACAACTAAGTCTGGGTAAATAAATGTTTTGGTCATTTTTCAATGTAAGTTTATGGGTTGCACAAACTTACAGTGTCTTAAGTATTCCTTAAAGGCTTAGTTCACCCAAAAATGAAAATTGTCATTAATTACTCATCCTCATGTCGTTCCATTTCCATCGTTTCGTTCATCTTTGGAACACAAATGAAGATCTTTTTGATGAAATCTGAGAGCTTTCTGTCCCTCCATTGACAGCTACGCAACTGACGTTTTGACGCTCGTAAAACGAATCCATATGAATTGAGCAGTTTAGTCAAAATTTTCGGAAGAGACTTTATATAATGAACATATTGAATTTTAGCTTTTATTCACATATAAACATTCATTCTCAGTTAACTGGATTTGATTGTTGATGATTTCGCTTTATCTTGAATTATTTGGTTCTTCAAAGCTCATCCTGGACTTGCTGTCATAGCAACAGGTCTGTAAACTGAAACCTGAGCCATGCATTAATTTGAGTGGTGACAGATATTATGGGAGTGGCTTGATGCAGCGCATGAGATGCAGGTAACTTGATCTTGACCCTTAAGAGACTTTAATTAATGCTGTCACATAACAAATCTGCTTCAAAGATAAAATTCAATTAATTGCTAATTTCAACATTGAAATAAAAATGTAAAGGCTGTACAAATACTAGAAATCGTGAATATAAATAATTGGGAATCATTTAATTTATCTATTATAACTTATACGTTGTTTTGGTTGCTTGGCTGTTTCCTTATAAAGGTCCAGAAATGTATGTTTATGAAACATAAGTTTATGTGACTAAATGAAATCTGTTCATTATATAAAGCGATCGTGTCTCTTTAGAAAATTTGGACTAAACTGCTCCATTCATATGGATTAGTTTTACAATCGCTTTATGAACTTTTAAAGCATCAAAGACAAAGTGTCAGTTGCGTAGCTGTCAATGGAGGAACAGAAAGCTCTCAGATTTAATTAAAAGATCTTCATTTGTGTTTCAAGATGAACAAAAGTCTTAAGGGTTTGGAACATCATAAGGGTAAGTAATAGGGATGCAATGATTATAGATTTTGTTGGCACGATTGTAGTCTGAGAAATAATCACGGTTTCACAATTATTATGCATTCATTTAATTCACAACAATGTATAAAATCACATGAACACTCTTTAGATTTTAAAGTGTTACTTTTTGCTATCAGAAATAACACCGTAACCAAATAATACAGCACAAAATAATAATAATTATTATTCAGTGCTTTTCATATATCATTATTCATATAACACTATTCAGCCACATACTGTTTATTTGAGGTTTCAGAGATTTAAATAGACATTTAATACACTGATATCTATGGAAGCTGCAATAATAATGCTTTCAATTATAATTTAAATAAATGTTTTATTCATATCAGATACACATTGTGCATGAAACAAAGTTTGTTTTTCCATGTTCACTGGCCACTTCTATGCATTTCGGGGGAAAACTGATGAATTTACGTGATGAAAACAGATCCTCTGTAGCTATTGTAAACTCATTGCGAGTTAAATCAACTAACATGATCATTATAAAGGTGTTTAAACGACAAAACTCATTCCCTTCCACATATCTGACAATCGCAATATATCATAATTCATGATATAGTTAACAAGTTTGTAAATATTTTGAATAAAAAAATGAAAAACGAAATAAATGCGATACTTATCTGTATTGTGACTGCTGACGCGTCGGCATGGAAACAATATGTTCTAAAATAACGGTCGCTTTAAAACAAAACCTTGCGCTGAGGGCTCAGCTATAGACTGCCGACTTCAGGCGTTTCTTTGGTGGAAATAAAGCGTTGCTGTTTGGCTGCCACAGTTAATCCAGTGTATACAGTAGTAGCCTCTGTGTCTCTGATAAGCACGGCACTTTAAGCTGGTGCACCGCTGGTGTAACTTTGTTTTCGTTTTGTGCAAGTTGCAACAGTTCCGTTCCATGCAAAAGTAACACTCGGTGTAACAAAGCCTTTGCGGTTAATTAACCGTGACGTTGTTAAGTGCGGTTAATCGAGAAATCAGTTAATCGCTGCATCCCTAGTAATTAATGAAAGAATTTTCATCTTTGGGTGAACTAACCAAGTAGTAATGGTGAATAACGATAAATAGAAATATTTAATAAATAAATAGAAATTTAAAAAAGCACACAACAAAATTAAAATAAAATCTGAAAATAACTTCCGGATGAATAGTGCCACATTTACAATCTTCTGTGGTCTAGGAAAAAAAAAAACCTCAAGCATGTTTGTATTTATTCATGGTTTGATTTCACACTGAAGCTGGCCTTACCGGTCTGTAATTGCAGATTCTGATGGTTTACAGAACATTCTGAGGTCGACACGGAGGAAGTCGCAATAGACGTCTCATACGTGCGTGACAAGTCAATCTGTGTAAATCTGTTGTGGTCAGAGTATCTGTTCTGCACACGCCTGCAAGTGGCATCGTGATGCTCGGCTCTCTAAACAAAAAACAAACAAAAAAAACACAAACATTCACTAATAGGGTTTAACAAGTTCAATTTTATGACAATTCAAGCTCTATTATACCACTTATATCATTGTTTTAACATCAGTTTAACAAATCACAAATACAGCATGTCTTTACCTGCAGTCTCTGTGCCGTCCTCTCATACTCTTGCTTAAGCTGCTCCAGTCGTCTCCTCAGCTAAAACATTGAATGAATGACAAAATAAATCATGTTTACCTCTGTAATATTAAGTAAACGCATTAAAAAGACAGTAAAACGTAAATAAATGTTAATCTTACATATAATATTAGTATATGGTACCTTTTAAAAAGTACTACTATGGTGCAGAGAGGATATCAGATGTTAATATCATGGCACTACACCAAATATGCAAAGGTACCATAAATAGTTGCATAGTACTCCAGTGTACTATAAAGAACACCACGGTACAAGTAACGTTAACTGTAACTGTTACATGTTCAAAACAACATAGCATGACCATGGCAGTTATTGGTTAGTTTTCTGAACAATACAATCGGCTTATGCTTCCACAAATATATAAACATATGAACTTACTGTCTCTTTATCTTCGTTATGGAGAATCTCCTCTGACATCCTGTAAACTAATATGCTAATGTTATTTCTTTGTTTACTAGATGCAGGTATAGTTACATTTGACATGAAGTAATTACGAGAATCTCAACCAACTGTAACCACACAAACGTCTGACGGAGATGCACTTATGAATAAGCACAGATTCGGCTGGACAAGCAATCATTTTCATTTACTAAACGTTCGTTTACATACCCAGGAGAAAGCTTTACTCTCAAAAGTTGGTTTTGACTTTTGTTTCTAACCTGACTTGCGGAATATTTTGCTGCACTCAACCATCCCGCGAGTTCTGACTGCAGACGAAAGCAATCGATAACAGATCACATTTTGTGAACTTTAGGGTAATGTTACTCGATTATTTTTTTCTTTTTCTTTTTTTTTTTGTTACTGTACATTATAACAATAGGCATATAATCTATTACATATTCAGATTAAAGGACCTCTAGAAGGGCAGAATTTAGATTTAGACGACGTGTGCATTATCCTTCTCATCGGGACTCTTTAGTAATGTCTGTTATCAGACTTTTTCTTGGAAAGGAGCAGCAGACTTGGGGCTGAATGGGCTGATGTGCTTGGATTCAACTTCTGTCTCGCATCTGTAAGGTTATTAACAGCAATGTGGATATGAATATTAGCTAAAGGTGTCTATTTGCATTAGAGGGAAAGGTGCTTCCTAATTATTTTTTCTCATAGTAACGTTAGTCAAGTATCCTGATCACGTGTAATAGACTAATATAGGCCATTTCAAATACATTTTAGCAGGCAGGTGCTAGTGGCAAATAATAGCAAGTTTTATTTAAGTTTCTGCATATGACATTTGTCATTACTAAAACAAGCATCTTAAATTATAATTAATGTTCTTAAACTATACTGAGGCCTACCACCCACCACCAACTAGGCCTAAAACCATTTAAAAAAAAACTTAACTTAACTAAAATAAAATATAGAAAACTTTTATTTAGTTTAACTTGATGTTGGCTTACAAAAATAACAAACTAAAACTGAAATAAATTAATAAAAAACGAAATGACTAATAACATAGTATCCCAAAATATCACAATATCAACATATTAAAGTAATTCTTCTCCTTAATAAGCTGCACAATTTGGGTGCAGTTTATTAAGGAAGGCACTTTTTGCAAGCATAGGCAGCAAGGGTCTATGCAAGGATGGTGGGTCTCCATATACGTCATGGTTCCTTGGAGGTGATAGTGTTATGTAGTTGTTAGGTTTTTGCCCCTTCGTGCCTTATCCCAGTTTTCGGTTTTGGCAATTGATTGAACAGATACTCAGCGCTGAGGGAGAGTGTATCATCTCATTTTAATTGATGTAGGATTAGTAGTTATATACAAAGAATACAAGGGGTGTAGAAAAGGTTTAACCAATGAGAGAGAGATTACATCCTATAGCTCAGGGTATAGGAATGTGATGCATATAGAAAAACAAGTCCAAATATGGTACTCTCCTTGTGCACCATCCAGGCTCTCCTTGAGCTCCTGAAGACCCTTAACAGAAACCTATTCCTTACAGGGATGGATCCCATATGTTAAATATAGGAACATAGAGAATACAGCTTCCACACACAGGAGAAAACCTTCTGTCCCATTTCTTTCAATGCTGAGACCAACATAAAATCTATCAGACAGTTAGGTTTAATAAAGAAACGTGTGCCAATTACAACGTTGGCGTCCGCACCTCCCTCCCCCCTTAAAGCTGCAGTCCATAAGTTTTGCCTCTTTGTTGCCATCTCTGTTTGAAACCTGCAATTGCAGTTATTTGTGGAATTATCATCTTTACATGGGTTGTGCATCGACATGGCTCCTCAGCACGGATAAATCTAATGTTTTGAGGAGTATGTGGCTGTCAGTCACACATACTGGCTATATACTGTACTTCGGAATCACAGATTCTACATCTTGGAAGTATGACCAAAATAAGAATTGTCACTGGAAAATGTCATCTGAACAAGTAACAACATGTCTTAGAACTGGTTCTCTTTGAAATACAAATCAACTCCGCAGTCCGAAGTAGTTTTCTGCTTCATAAAGATTGCGGTCACTGATGATTGTCGTTTGGACCTTTCTGGATCACAATCCTCCATCAAAACGATACTTTTAATCATTCCAACTGCTGTGAGAAAAGGCTTTAAATGATCCACCACCTGCAACATCCTCACATGCGCAATGGGCGGCGTGAGTTGTTGAATCCGGGTACCTCGGACACCTGCATCACCAGCGCCTGCACAGCCTGAGCGGTTGCCACCGCTTATGTCATCCATGTGCTGGTTGCTGGCGGTCAGATAATCCAGTAACTCATTTACTCTTGCTGGATCCATTGTGGTCAGATCGTTCTGTCAGGGAAAGATACACAGGATCCAATAGCAAGTAAGATGGTGCTTTATTAGCTCTCAGAACACACAAAGGAAGATCACACAGGAAGTCCAAAGTCCCAGAGGCAGACAAGGATATCCAGGCAGACAGCGGAACAGGTGGACGGAACGCAGGGCTGTGATGCAGGGATGCAATGGGCAGAACCACGGCAGAGAATCCGGAAGCAGAAGCGGAAGCACAAGCAGAACGTGCAGAACTCCCAGAAAACATAAACACACAGGACACAGCAAAGCCTGCAACGATCTGACAACAAGCAAGAGTGAGTGAGGTGAATCTATAGGGAAAGGTAATCAGGTGCAGCTGGATGTGATAATCAGAGGAGCAATCAGTAGCCACACCTCCGACACAACCACACAAACAGAGAGAAATGAATCAATGAACCCATGAATCGTGACAGGCTGGTTATGTACTTGTTCAAAAATTAATTTTGGATAATTTTAAACCCAATGTATATACAGTATATTGCCAAAGGTATTGGGACACCGCTCCAAATCATTAAATTCAGGTGTTTCCAATCACTTCCATGGCCACAGGTGTATAAAATCAAGCACCCAGGCATGCAGACTACTTCTACAAACATTTGTGAAAGAATGGGTCACTCTCAGGAGCTCAGTGAATTCAAGCGTGGTACTGTGATAGGTTGCCACCTGTGCAATAAGTCCATTCACGAAATTTCCTCACTACTAAATATTTCACAGCCAATTGTTAATGATAATATAACAAAGTGGAAGCAATTAGGAACAGGCGCACAGTGTGCAGAAGTCACCAACAGCCTTCAGATTAGCTCAAGACCAGTGTGTAGAGAGCTTCATGGAATGGGTTGGAATGGCAGAGCAGCTGTACCCAAGCCTTACATCACCAAGTACAATGCAAAGTATCAGATGCAGTGGTGTAAAGCACGCTGCCACTGGACTCTAGACCAGTAGAGACCTGTGCTCTGGAGTGACAAGTCATGTTTCTCTGTCTGGCAATCTGATGGATGACTCTGGGTTTGGCGGTTGCCAGGAGAACAGTACTTGCCTGACTGCATTGTGCCAAGTGTAAAGTTTGGTGGAGGGGGGATTATGGTGTGGGGTTGTTTTTCAGGGGTTGAGCTTGGCCCCTTAGTTCCAGTGAGAGGACATTTTGGACAATTTCATGCTCCCAACTTTGTGTGAACAGTTTGGGGATGGCCCCTTCCTGTTCCAACATGACTGCACACCAGTGCACAAATCAAGGTCCATAAAGACATGGATGAGCGAGTCTGGTGTGGAGGAACTTGACTCCAACATGAGCGCCTGACCTCACAAATGCACTTCTAGAAGAATGGTCAAAAATCCCCACAAACACACCCCTAAACCTTGTGGAAAGCCTTGCTAGAAGAGTTGAAGCTGTTATAGCTGCAAAGGGTGGGCCAACTCCATATTAAACCCTACAGATTAAGAATGGGATGTCATTAAAGTTCATGTAAAGGCAGGCATCCCAAAACTTTTGGCAATATAGTGTATTATGGTCAAAACACATTTCTAGAACTAAATTCCTACAGGTTTTCCTCTAACCAGCAGATGGTAGAATTATGCCTGTAACACCTAGATCAAAAAACAGAAATATCATAATAAAGGTTTTTTTATTTATTATTATTAATTAATTTAATTAATATTTCATATGCAAGCTGATGTACTTTTGTGGTAAATTGTTTTTAAAAAAAAATGTACTTCATATCTCCCAAAACACAACATAAACGTATAGATGAGAAGTAAACAAAACAAAAAAAGCTGTATCATTTGTATTAAAAAATGTATTTTTCTTACAATCGCTCTATAAATGTTTGGGGTCGTACTGAGTCGTACACCCAGAGTGTAGACAGGAAATGAGCAACATATGGGGTTTAAAGGATCCCATAAGTTCCTGCAAGAACTGCAAAGACTCTCAATTGCTCCACTGGTAACCCTTATTGGAGAAAAAGTTTTGAGGCACTTAAAATACATTTTGAAGTCCCTTGTGTACCTGACAGGATATTTGAGGCACCTTTTTTACAGTAGGCTAATGCCTAATACAATGTAGATCACTGTCCGTTCTCTCATCATATGCTTGTAACTCCATTGGTCCTGCACACATGTCCTTTGGTCTGTTGTTTGTTAAGGTATCTACTCTAAACCTCCCCCCATCTGTTCCCATTTACATTTAAGACGAGCGGAATCAGTGTCTGCGGACTCAGATGTAAGTGTTCTGAGTTTGAGCAAGAGTGTGCAGGCTTTCTCACACACTGGTCTGTCGCAGTCAAACAAGCTGTTAAACAGCAAGTCAAACAACCCAAAATCTTTCAGTTTGCTCGAGGTGTGCATCAAGTGCATCTTTTCAGAGGAACCAGACTTCTTTTCTTTTCAATATAGACACTGGGAGTGATCTGGTTTTTATGAAAGCCCTTGGATAAGATGTGTTTGAGTATTTCACACCTTCTTCGCCAGTTCTACTTCGACCCTAGAGCAGGTTATGGTAACAGAATATGACGCTCCCAGGCTTCTGTTTATAATAAATAACACATATACAGAATGTATGTGTTAGAGGTAATAATACCAGTTGGATCCAGCATGTGTCAACACATCTTTTGATCAGTTTAATGATTTTCAGAAGGTAAAAAAAGAAGCTTTGATTGCATTTACTGTGACAGTTTTTAACTGTTGCTTGACCTGATCACATAGAAAAATTAAGTAGGTTATAGGTTAAGAATGAAATCTATAAAACGAAACTAGATTAGAATCATACAATGGGAGGCCTCAATGATGTTTAAGCTTAAGTAACCTTAACCTGCCTGTTTGCCATCTTCATTGTGATACTGGATATCCTGACTTTCTGGAATAAATAGCAAATCACTCACACATTGAATTTAAATATGGCCGAGACATGTGAATTTGCATGTGAAGTAATGCAAAATCAAGAGTAATTAGCTATACTTGTCCAGAAGTGTCTCAGGTTTGTAGTATCCAAATAATCTGAAGTCTGCTTCATAAAAATTGTACAGCTTTCTCCTGTCAGCTATGGAAATGTTTGCAAACCAGCCTTGCTCCCAGTCTGCTGCTGTCCTATTCTGGTACCCGGGGGGAAAGTGAATATATTTATTCAGCCCAAGAATCCTCAACAAAAGTTTTGTATCCTCATCAAGAGTTTCCAGATTCCCAACAAAGTCATAGTCAATTTGGCATGGATGGCAGTTTGTACACCTGCTTCCAGTGTTCATTGAATGGACTCTCCTTCTCAGTCTGTGGATCTAACAGGTATTGTATAAAGTGAGTGAAGGACGGTCTGATACCAGCGGCGAAGGCCCCTTGAGCGGAGTCTGGGGGGATGAAATATTAGCAAAATGCTGAAGCATTGTGAAGCCATACATGCTGTAGAAATACTCATCTGGCTTAGCAAACTTGAAATAAGTTGAACAAAAGGATCCCGTACGCATCAAAGGACGTGAGAAATGACCAAAGCGCCTCCAAAGCTTGTTAAATGTCTTATGTATTGTAGAATTATGGCTTACCGTTAATTGTATGTCAAGAGGATCCAGATATGGAGCTCCATTAGGTGCCTTCAGGTTCTGGCTGAGCACAATCATGACTCGTTTCCAGTTGGTACATGCTACTTTCGGTACATAACAGTAAATAACACCATGATGATCATCCACAATGAGATGGTCCAGGGCTTTGTTCAGAATCTGGTCAAATGTGATTCATTTCTCTGTAAAATCCAGGCTGCTATCGGCTGAGCAAAGCTCGCTTATAATATGTCTCTGATGTGCTTGACGCAGTTTGAGGTGTGTGAGATCTTGTGATAAAGCTCTGTGTAGGTAAAGGGTCCCATATCTCAAATCATCCCAGATTATGAAGAATGTGACTAATACTGTTCCCAAAAGAAAGAAGCACTGGAGCAGCCTCTGCTTTCCCATCTTCGCTGGACATCTACTCCAGATCCACAAAATAGATTGAATGCTAAATATTATTGTCTCTGGAATTAATCAAATTGAGAATTCTGGGGAAACACACACACACACACACAATAGATTTTATGTTGAAGTCTAAATTTACAATCTAATACCACAAAAATGATTTATCACTATTTCTAAACTCGCATTCTATGTCTTTCCGGCAGACTACATTCTTTTAAAACATTTTGATCATGAGCCGCCGAGACAGTATGTTTGGCAGTAGCAGTTTTAACATTAAGTGACATGGCTTCTGAGCACAAAAGCCAACTGCACGTCGCTATGCTTATTGGCACATCTGGTTTTCATTGGCATGTGTCAGTGGATAGTGGCATGTATCATTTAAAACTTGCGACACATGTGCCAGTGATAGTGGCATGTGCCACTGACAACATTGCGGAACACTGACACTGTGTGGCGGAACATGTCGCCATATGTTGTGACACCTCATAGTGACTGACAGATGAGCTGAGCAGCAATAATGACATAATTGTGACACAAAATCCTAAATAAATAGCCAGTGATATTTTTAAATAAATGTCAATTAAACGTATTAAAGTCAGTAATACTTTTTTAAATATGCTGTCGGTTTGTGGCACATCAGTATCTGAGTGGAATGTGCCACTGAATGTTATAGGGGAGAGCGGGGCACAACCTAACGCTTTTTGACTTTCTCAGTTTGTGTAAATCCACTTGGGGTTCAGAGTATGTATTTTTCCCCACATTAATTTACAATTAGTAACAATTATGTTGTTTTGTTTCATTAATATAGTCTATATATCTTTTTTTCTTGATTTAACCCGAAAGAGTGGAAATGAAATGTTACAACATGTCCCATGTTACATACAACATGTCCCATGCACAATGTAACATGACCAAATGACAGCTTAAAATGTTACCTGATATAATCAAACAGTTATACAGCATAGTTCAAAACATAATAATAATTAATCATTTCTGAACATTGACAGTCATTATTCACCCTTTTCTCATGGTTTCTCAATAGAATTCATAAAATGTATAGAATATAACAGCATAGTTCTAATAGGGGCTCATTGTAACGCAGTGTGACAACATGCCCCACCTGCGCAACTGGGATTTAACCCCGGCTCGTGTCTTCTGCTGGTTAGAGCCTTAAAAAACTGTCAAATAACAGATATAAGGTGGGCAAGGCAGACGTTTGGGTGGGTTTAGCCACCCCTCCCCAGGCCTAGAACCGGTGTTGTGCCGAATTCCGACCCCCGCCAAATGATCATGTTAATTTACTGAAGGGTAACAGGAAAGCCAAGTAACTAGTTTATTAAATTAATTCATATATGCACACATTCAAAACTAAATTCATAACTAAAGATGAGCTTTTTTAATTTACTGAAGCCTACAAATGGAATCCTATATATATATAATTACTTTAATATAAAACAATATTATAACTGTATAGTAAGAGAAATAGATTAAGTGGTCTTTTTAGATCTCTTTATAGTTCGTCATAGGCTAGTCACGGGTTACAATATTTCTGTAGATCTGAATATTCAGTTTATTACCAGCGCTTTTTACATTTCACCTGACCTGTAGGGGCAGGGCTGACCTCTGTTTGTTGCCCATTTTATAAGACTACATTAACATATGTAGGCCTAATAATTTATCCTACACACACATTTAGTCACTCATTGTATTTATTCACAAAATATAAAATGCAATATGGTAGTTAACAAAAAACAAAAAAAGAAAGAAAAATCTGTAATTTACTCATCCTTGCGTTAATCCAATCTAAACCTGTATGACTGTCGTTCCTCAGTTGAACACAAAGGGAGGTGTTAATGTTAACCTTAGATAGAAATATCTTTTACAGTCTATGGTAACAGCTCAAAACACGCACCACTCTCGACGACAGCTGCTCGATACGAGGAATAGCAGCGGACATTTTCTCCCGGACTTTATATGAGCCCTGAAAAAGCTCTTGCGACAGATCAGGCTGACAGCACATTAGACAGAAACTTCCTGTTTAAAAAAGTCACTTTGCAAAATAAAGTACCTGAGGCTCAAGGATGTTTCTTTTGATTTTATAAATTACAATGAATGTAATGGCTTTATATGTCATTAGTCTTTGTGTTCTGCTAATGGGTCATTCTTCAATAAAAATGAAGAATGAATGATACATTACATGTATCAGAAAAGCATATTTCTAATATAAAAATATGCTTTTATTGTAATATTTGTTGACTAAGTCTGATTGAGTGGTCTGTTATACTTTATAATAAGTTGTATATCCTATGCTATGATCTGCAGCTGTAAATGTTTAAAAAAATACAGCCGTGCGGTCCATTGTCACGTCACTGAGTCGCCACTTTCCATCGAACGTTCGGTGATTAACCTTGAGTGCAGAGGCATCAAGCACTTTGTAGCGAGTCGGCGAGTGATGGTAAGTACGCTTTTTAAACAGCTGTTTGGGGATCTGAATTTGAATTGATATTTCATAACTCTAAGAATCTGCTTAAACAGTGGAATGTTGTTGACTCGATGCAGTGTACAATGAGATGTTTGATATGTAAATCAATAATGATCAAACTAATGAAAATTGGGGTTGATTTTTAAAAAAATATATAGCCTGATTGTTGATGATTATGCACATCTTGTCGAGAAACTCCATCAACCACTCATTTATTATGAGAAATGTTTATATGGACCTGTCATTCAACCTCTCTCGTTTTGAGATTCATTATATTTTATTCACCAACAAATAGCTGATGAGTAACTGAAGTGATACTGTAAGCTGATTGGCCTTAATGTTACCTCTGAGTCTGACCATTACTGATGGTTACAAAGGCAAAAGAAGCTTTTCATTTAGCCTTTCTTATGTCTTTAAAAGACATATTTTTGACAGAAGCAAACAACATTTATTTACATCTATTCTCATCGGTCAGTTTAATGAGTGGAGCCTGTATTGTTATCATCCTCTTCTATTTGTCCGGTCAATAAATTGCGCTTGGACTAGCGACATGATAGATAATTTATATATACTTTATATGCATCTGAGTAATGCACATTAGTAGATAACGTTACATTTATAAAAAAATAAATAAAAAAACCTAACTTTTCAGCTTTATTGTTCTTTTTAAATACATTTTAAAGAGGCTTTCATCCTCCCTTGCCTCTTTTATCATATATGTTACCATATTTGTTTACTCAACTCATCACTTTAATTTGTCTTTCTTCAACAGTGTTTTACAGATATAGGTTGCACAAAGGCAGTATTGTTCTCTTCTTACGATCATCTTTCAACCATGCCCACTTATTTTGACGAGAGCGTAGAGCAGTCTCCTGAGCTATCAGATGAGCTCATCATGGCCCTTGCTGCGGGGCGGTGGTGGGCCATAATGGAGGTTTCCGACCCCATATCTGAGGAGCATGCAAAAGCTGTGTCTGAGCATTCTGGGACCCCAGATGTACCCCAGATCCCAGCTGACCCAAAAGAGAGCATTGGTTAGTCCCTCCTTTCTCTCAATTTTGCTTATATTTAAACAATTAAATACTTTAATAATTTAATCTGGGATGAGTAATGTATAATTTTCAATTCATTTAACCCTCATATTGAAATAGTAGAAGTAATATGTCTTTAGATTTTCTCCAAGAATCACTGATTAAATCTGGTCAGCATTACATGATTATGTTTGTTCTTTCATCAGGACAAAGCAGGCAAAAACTAAAGATCCTTGAGCCACTTGTGCATGTCAGGACCCCACAGGAAGTAGCAGTGCCAGCCTGGTCTTCACAGGCAGCAGTGCTGGCCGAGTCAGCAGCATTGCCTGCCCGGAAAATACTAAGAGCGAGACGGAGGCTTGCTGAGAATCTGAGGGAGAATTTGCTAAATGCACCAGTGTCTGTCTCATTCACCCAGGGAGCACCCATGCTCTCCAAGATCGCAAAAGCTGTGTCTGAGCATTCTGGGACCCCAGATGTACCCCAGATCCCAGCTGAACCAAAAGAGAGCATTGGTTAGTCCCTCCTTTCTCTCAATTTGACTTAGATTTAAACAATTAAACACTAATAATTTCATCTGGGACGAGTAATGTATCATTTTCAATTCATTTAACCCTCATATTGAAATAGTAGAAGTAATGTCTTTAGATTTTCTCCAAGAATAACTGTATAAGAATAACCAATCTGGTCAGCATTACATGATTATGTTTGTTCCTTCAACAGGACAAAGGAGACAACAACTAAAGATCCCTGAGCCACTTGTGCATGTCAGGACTCCACAGGAAGCAGTAGTGCCAGCCTGGTCTTCACGGGGAGCAGTGCTGGCCGAGTCAGCATTATTGCATGCCGAGAAAATACTAAGAGCGAGACAGAGGCATGCTGAGAATCTGAGGGAGAATTTGCTAAATGCACCAGTGTCTGTCTCTTTCACCCAGGGAGCACCCATGCTCTCCAGGATCGCAAAAGCTGTGTCTGAGCATTCTGGGACCCCAGATGTACCCCAGATCCCAGCTGACCCAAAAGATAGCATTGGTTAGTCCCTCCTTTCTCTCAATTTTACTTATATTTAAACAATTAAATACTTTAATAATTTAATCTGGGATGAGTAATGTATCATTTTCAATTCATTTAACCCTCATATTGAAATAGTAGAAGTAATATGTCTTTAGATTTTCTCCAAGAATCACTGATTAAATCTGGTCAGCATTACATGATTATGTTTGTTCTTTCATCAGGACAAAGCAGGCAAAAACTAAAGATCCCTGAGCCACTTGTGCATGTCAGGACCCCACAGGAAGCAGCAGTGCCAGCCTGGTCTTCACGGGCAGCAGTGCGGGCCGAGTCAGCAGCATTGCCTGCCCGGAAAATACTAAGAGCGAGACGGAGGCTTGCTGAGAATCTGAGGGAGAATTTGCTAAATGCACCAGTGTCTGTCTCTTTCACCCAGGGAGCACCCATGCTCTCCAGGATCGCAAAAGCTATGTCTGAGCATTCTGGGACCCCAGATGTACCCCAGATCCCAGCTGAACCAAAAGAGAGCATTGGTTAGTCCCTCCTTTCTCTCAATTTGACTTAGATTAAAAAAATTAAACACTAATAATTTCATCTGGGACGAGTAATGTATCATTTTCAATTCATTTAACCCTCATATTGAAATAGTAGAAGTAATGTCTTTAGATTTTCTCCAAGAATAACTGTATAAGAATAACCAATCTGGTCAGCATTACATGATTATGTTTGTTCCTTCAACAGGACAAAGGAGACAACAACTAAAGATCCCTGAGCCACTTGTGCATGTCAGGACTCCACAGGAAGCAGTAGTGCCAGCCTGGTCTTCACGGGGAGCAGTGCTGGCCGAGTCAGCATTATTGCATGCCGAGAAAATACTAAGAGCGAGACAGAGGCATGCTGAGAATCTGAGGGAGAATTTGCTGAATTGAATGTATAATAAAAAACTACTGTAAAAAAAAAAAAAAAAAAAGTGTATTTATTTATTTATTTAAAAGAAAACAATGATAAGCAACAGATTTATTAAATATTAGTAACACTTAAAGCCTTTATATATAATGAATTATAAAGGAATTCATTATGTACATTATAGTGTATTGTATATTTTCATAAATAATTTGAACCAAAGTTAAAATGCATTATAACATTTATTGATTCCTTGGTACGCCTGAAATTGGTTGTTTGTCATGTGTTATGTGGTAAATGGACTGCATTTATATAGCGCTTTCAACAGACCCATGGCCACCAAAGCGCTTTACATATTGCCTCACATTCACTCATTCATTCACTCATTCATACACCGACGGCGGTGTCAGCCATGCAAGGTGCCATCCAGCTCATCGGGAGCAGCTGGGGTTAGGTGTCTTGCTCATGGACACCTCAACACTTGGTCAGTTGGAACCGGGGATGGAGCCACCAACCTTCCAGTTTGTAGCCAACCTACATGAACCACTGAGCCACTGCCGCCCCAAATATATACTTTATTAAGTATTATAACTGAGGTTATAATTATTCATGAGACCATACAATGCATTATAAAGTGGATTAGGAGTAATTAATGCATTAGTAATAGTTTTATAATGCATTATATATAGGCTTTGTGTTACCAAAATATTATTCCATTTGATTAATGTTAAGGAAGTTGCCCTAGTTTCAAACGTTTCAAAAACTTTTCCTCTAAAGATCAATAGTTTAAAGAATAGATCAATGTTTTGAACAATTATATGCAATCTCAGCTCTTCTTATGCATATTTGTATTTCTGCAACCAAAACTATGTACACTAAAGCTTAAGTTACAAAAGGTCTTCAGTCACTTTAAGACCTAATGCACGGATTGACACACATCCAATTTCTTTCCCAACTATTTACATTCACTTAAGACATAACTAACTGTGTTTACATATATACTCTACAAGACAGTGTAACAGTGT